>CM076576.1:914384832-914607675 GCA_034641835.2 Pinus albicaulis | reverse complement strand
TGCCCTGTAGACCAATGGACACCCCCAGTAACAGGTATACTGTTCTGCAAAATTTTGAGTGGTTTGAGAGATTTCTAGGGTTCTTTGAAAGGCAATTATTCAGATTTCGTAAATGGTTGGACTGGCAAAACGTCCAACAAATGCAACAACTGACCAAGAAGTCTGATGGGTATTCATTTTGCATCAAGATGATGGAGATATTCTGTGATAGATTGGAGAATGTCCTTCTATATTTCTTAAAGCTGATATTTAGTCAAAAGTATATTACAATTTGTTGCAAGCAATGATCTTCATATTTGAGAGATTTCTAGGGTTCTTTGAAAGGTAATTATTCAGATTTCGTAAATGGTTGGACTGGCAAAACGTCCAACAAATGCAACAACTGACCAAGAAGTCTGATGGGTATTCATTTTGCATCAAGATGATGGAGATATTCTGTGATAGATTGGAGAATGTCCTTCTATATTTCTTAAAGCTGATATTCAGTCAAAAGTATATTACAATTTGTTGCAAGCAATGATCTTCATACAGCAACTGAACTTGCTCATACATTGATGTGATTTTCCATGCTTAAAGCACAACACATTCAAATAAAGCTAACATGTTTTACAAGGTTTCAACATGTGCTATGAGTGATGCAATTGGACCAGATTACATAAAGAAATGACTTAGTGCAGAGATGCCAATCCAGAATTGATGCAGAGGTTGTGAAAATTTTGAGGGAGGCATATGAGCATGTCAAAAAAATACTAAAAAAACATGAAGCAGCATTGCATGCACTGGCAAAGGCTCTGTTAGAGAATGAAACACTGAACGCTCAAGAGATAGAAAGGATATTGAATCCTTTTCAGGGAAGAACAGATCAACAAGTGGAGCAAACAGATCAAGTGGAACTTGCCATCAGCTGACTATTTTCTGGTGTATCATCTACTTTCTTCAAAAATTATGTTTTGTGACATTTGAGCTCTCTTCTGATTATCACACATTGTAATCATTCTTTGAGCAGGTGTATATCTACCGAATGGGCCTTGTGTATTGCAAGGGTAAAATATAGAACACACCCAGAGTGTTCAAACTTCAGATACACACACATATTCTGTGACAAAGGATCTAAAAGATTAGGCATAAGAAATCAACATTTGAAGCATACAGGGTTTGCAAACTTGTCTAGTTGCTTTACCGTCCGATTGTTGAACATGATTTACAGAAAATACGGCAAATATGGCAGAGTTATGGTTTTCAAGGAGACATAAGACATCCTGGTCTCCTAAGAATAGCAAAAAGAAACTCTCGGGCTTTGGTTTCAAAGGAGGAGGAATACATTCGATATGAAAATTAAATGATGGAAATATCTTCTCCACTTGATAAATTAAAATTGCAGACATAATTTTTGGGCTAAAATTCATAAGAAATGCCAAGATTGTGTTTTTCACTTCATTTCTCCATACTTCATCATTATGGTCAAGAAGTGGACAGTTAAAACAAGAATATCAAAAGATGAGCAGATTTTTCAAGTCAAATGTTAAAGTGGTTCTCCTTTGTGTGATGACGATGGCGAAAGGGATATGACAGATTCCAAGAAATGGACAATTTGGTTTCAGTTTGAGCAAAGTAAACAACAGACTGCAGGTTTTTATAAGCAGGGTGCAAATTGGAATGATGACTCTATCCCCAAATTATTATGAAAGAAATTAAATGGATAGTTCCTGAGGGAAATTTCAAGAATCCAGTAAAGCAGTGATTGAACAAGTGATAATTTATTTTAATAGGATAAACTACTTGCTAAAATGAAAGATGATTATGAGACTACAAACAAAAGATATCTTAGGATATCTGGCAAATGAAAGATTATATTCCAGACAAATACTTGAAATAAAAATCAGTACTCGAAATAAAACAAGTATATCCAGGATTGGAAAGCAAAAGAACAGCTAGACCATATTCAAGCATCTAAATAAGAAGTCAAATGACCAAATTATTGAGTACTTTCCAGATTTCCAAAAGAAAAATAGATATATGACAAATAAATCCTATTTGTTAGGCAATCTAAAACAAATAGCGCATTTTCCAAAGAGCAGAATCAGGGGTCAAACTTTACTGGCAATTTCTAGATCTGAAAGAGATTTTAAGAGAATTTTCAGGCTTATGGTTAAGCAGCCAGTTTAAACAGATAGCAAATCAAGATAGCAGTTCCAGATTTGGTGACAAAGAAATAACAACAGAAGACAAATCCCAGATTTTAAGATGAAAGTCACTGGTCAAAGTGTCAACAACAGATTCGAAGGAGAGGGATACAAGTGGCAAAATATTTAACAGTTCAGATTTTCAGGATGAGTTTCAGAAGTCAAAGAAGCATTATCCGGATTTCAAGGCAATCAATAAGAAAACAGTTCAACGATTGAATTAGATATCCAAATCAACAATAATCCCAGATTCTCGAGCACAGAATTATTATGAATCAAAGTATAGGTGGAAAATGAAGATAACAACTCCAGTTTTGAAGGGATTAGCATGAGATTATATTCACTATTTTAGGCAAAGGAAAAATCCAACATATTTAACCATCCGAGACATATTGTATTCATATTCAGATTTAGTTTATTTTTATGATTTTTTTTTAAGTTCTATTTCCCACAAACAAGTAAACAGTTAGAGATGTATTTTTCTATATATTTGATCATTTTTAATGAGCAGGGGTTGGCTTTTGATGCCAAAACCTTTCAGCTTTGTAAAACTTTTCTCCAGAAATCCTAATTGAAGTATTTCAAGCTCCAGCTTTTGACAGAATTTGTGTTTCCTGTATGTTTTTCCAGTATTCTTTTTCTGCACATGTTCAAGGTACCATAGGAGATTTTGGGTAAGATAAGGTTGAGTGTCAACCTGTCTGAAATCCCCTGCAAAGTTATAATCACTTACAGAGATTAATTTATTGGATTGTTTGTCTAAGATAGCTCCTCTACATCTTTTAATTGTTCCCTTCTGTCATCCTCCTGAATGTGTTTTGTTTGGTTGTAGAAGTCTTCTACACGCATCCAAATTTCCCTAGTTAATCAAGTATTCAGTGTGATTGCTTAATTATCAGGAATCTCCTTATATTCTTCTGTCAAATTCTTTAAAAAAAAATCATGTTATTTTGTCAAGCTGGAAGCTGACACTTTGACCAAGGACTCTATAAGAGGGGTATTTATTCATAAACAGGAATTGGACTATCATCAGTAACCACACATCAAATCATAAATCTGGCCATTGTGCTTCATAGGCTTCTGTAAAGTGACAGTGATCAGCGTTAAACAAGGCCTCGTAACTATTGAGGGAGCCTCCTCTGGTTCAAGGTCCAGCTTGAATCTAAAGATCGGTCGAGTTGGTTTCTCGGTGTAGTTTTGCAGCCAAGGACTTATTTCGATAAACAGGTACAACATAGTCCTTGATAAACCAGCTTTGATGAAGAATGGGACCACATGAGGCCAAGTGGACCCAGCCCAAGTTAGGGGATGGATTTTGGCACCCAATGATGTTCTTAACCTAGTCAAGGTGAGGGGAAAGGATCAAACAAGAATTTTCTTCCAACGATGATTGATCCTACTAGGTTCTAGCCTTGGGAACACTTAGGCAAAACTTGATCCTAGATCTAGGGCTTGAGATATCCAAAGATTCCACTGTCGGAATTGTCCTAAATTCGTAGGAGAGTGAGGGAACCCACCAGCACAATTGCCTCTAGGAGATCGAAGTTTTCCTGTGGCTAGATTCCTGGGAATTGATGCCCTATGTGACCTAATGGGGCTAGACATGGGTAAAAAGGGAAAAATGTGAAAAAGAGGGGAAAACGATCACCCTTTTCTGAGGGACCAGTGCCTAATTCACTTGGGGATATCGATTCAAGGATAATAATGAATAAGAATTCGGTTTCTTGTTCAAGGAGGCCCAGAAAGTAGACTTCGTCCAATGTTAGAGGAAATATAAGAAAAGTGACTTTCAAGCATTTATACTTCATACAAATGGTGCAAGCTTATCGAGATAAAATGATCTCTAGGACATTTCATTCATCTAACAATAGCCCATACATAGAATAAGCTAGATAGACACATAATTCCATATTTCAATCATGCAGCAATTAGCCCTGATTATAGCGAAATCCAATAGAATGTAGCAGCAAGAAAATAGCATCAAATTTACACTTACAATGTTAGAAAGTATATCCAACCAACATTGCATTTTCACATAACAAGCTCCAAGATAGAAATAGCCCAAATCCATACATCAAAATTCATCCATCATCCAAAAATCTCCAACAAGAAAAAAATGTGAAATTCTCTTAAGAGAGAGAGATCCCAATCCAAGTCATGAAACAAATGAATTCAACTAACTCCTATTTATACACCACTTAGGAGTTCAATTTAGCTAATGAGCATACATTAGCCCCTAAACATAAAATAATATGCAAATAAACCCACCTTTTGGTGACAAGCCCACCACACTTGCTCAAAAATGAAATAACAAGCCTCTCAGGAGGTCAAATAATAATATATGCATGTCGTGGGGCCCTCCAAAAGGCCTAATAATGTCCAGAAGTGCCATAATGATGAATAAGCTCCTCAAAATGTAATGGACAAGGGGGTGGCCCCCTGTTCTCCAAGTAGTAGACCTGTGGTGCTCCCAATGGGTGTGGGGCACACCAATGACCCCATGGGTCTCCATATGAGTCAGAGATGCCTGTAGATCATCTGTAAGGGCTCAAATGATGGAATGGACACTGCCACGTCATCATACAAGTCCTAGGATACCTGCCAAATGTGTGGTGCTCATGTGGGGCCTGTTGGGCATAGTGAACCAGGTGCATCATCCTCGTCCCAAATGTGGATCTCTGGCAATCTCTGGACATTGGTGAGGATCCATGGAGTGTTATTTGATGTTGTGGAGGCCCGTGGCTCTCTACACGCACCCTACAAGTGCCAATGTAGCCCTCTGGGAGGTTAGGACCCCATATAGAGAGACCAAACCCAAACGGACACCATCAACAATCCTGTATAAGATCCAATGTGTCCCCTATCCTTCCAGTACAACAAATCATTAGAGCAATCATGTAAAAGAGCTTACAAGCCATAGACAACAAAGTGGGCACTTCATAATGGCATGTCCTTCCGTAGTGGGCTTTGGAATGTGCTAATGTCTCTAGGGTCCAAAGGGGGTTACCCAGGTACCTTATTAGGTGGTTTTTACCCTTAGACGGAATAGTATGTCCAAGGTACATCCCTCAAATGGGGGTGGCAAGTGATAAAGAAGTGAAATGGAATAGGGAATGAGAGGCGCAGTCCTGGGCCACATATTGGCACCCAAGGGTAGCTAGAGAAAGTGAAGCCCACACTTGGGTATATAATGTGTACGAGGGAGAAAACATGGTACATGAGATGCCCCGATTTTTCCACCCTTCTTTATATGTCTTTTGCCTTTTATGAATTTTCTTTATTTAACTGCTTGGGGCTCAAAGGGCAAGACCATGATGTGTAAAATATAGTAGTGATTACCCCCTTTTAGGTAGGGCAATTCATTGCCCCCCAGGGGTTGGGACAATCATGGGTTCCTGAATGATAAAGGAGATTCATCTAGGGCCTATGGAACCAGGGTGATGACCATGGGTATGGGGTAGAGCTCATGTATTGGCTTTTGCCCACGTGTTAATCATTTTTGTCCTGACAATCTTTTGCATTTTGTGGTACAATTTCCTTTTGAATGTGGCCATTTATGTTTTTACTTTTTCTTTTAGTTGCTTCAACCTCTAGGGCATCATTCCAGGCCTGACCCAAGGTGGGGGCAAGGGAATAAGGATGTTGACCCTATCTGGACCTAGAGAGGAAATGTGGACCCAAGTGTGAGAAATGATGAATGAGGGTATAGTGAGTGGAAAGGGAGTAATACATGCGGATAAAGGAGCAGGACCACGCACCCAAATTCGGGGTTTCCCAAGTAGTACCACCCTAGAACCAAATGGTCAATAAAGGAGATCCCACGAGACTAAGATCCAAGGGTAACATCCAAAAGAGAACAAGGGGACAGGAGCACAAACTAAGCCCACTCTTTTCGCCAAATCCCCCCATCAATCTATGCTCAAAAGTGTCCATGATAAGTAAACCCAATACTCAATTACCAAATGACAAGACATACCTTCAAATTCAGGAGGCCCACCTTCAAACATACGATCAATCCAGATGGGTGAGGGACCACATGGTTGGCTTAGGTGGCGGAGAAATGGCACAACGAGCTAGTTGAAGGCTACAAGGCGTTGTTGGCTGTCGGTTGAGGTCCATCATGGAGAAAAATTTCTCCTAGGGATATCACCCACGAAGTGGTGGGTAACAGGGACCAACCTAAGTAACTTGGATGCATGACCTATAGATATCCTTTCTAATCCCCTTGCTCATGTATGGTTCAAACGGTAGAAGGTGATATGATGTGTATAAAGGTTACTTGAAAGGGGAAAGTTTATCCATATAAATAGGCATGAACTCGAGCAATCAAGGAGTCATTAAGAACGAACAACTCCTCTGCCCAAGGGGACCTACAAAACTAATATTCTTTGAGGAACAAAGCGTTGGATAATGGTAAACATACCTACCAAAATCAAGGTCCCTCATGTTCAGGAATCCGAAAAGAAAGGAGACATAATCTCATTCAAGGCACACACTCTGTGAAGACAGCAAGTCTAATGATGTCCTTGAGGCATACAGGATGGCCATTAAACTCCTCTTGGATGATGGACAGTGAGAGCCAAACCTGGCTCACAGTTAAATAATTCAAAAGACTTGGAATATAAAGTAATTGACTGAGGATAAAATATAATATATTGAACTGATTGACGATAAAATATATTATATTGAATAAAGAATGAAAGAATTGACAGGGTTTAGTTACAAATGAGGGCTTCGTATAAATACTAGGTGGGATGCCCTTTCATAAATAGTCACGACCCAACTAATAAACATTTCCTTCCATAGTTGTTAATTATAGCTATTAATATTATTATTATTATATCGATAGCCCCCAGGTGGCAGCTCAATCGGCGATGGCCATGAAAATAAAGTGTTATGTGCGAGGAGATTCGAGGTTCAAATCCCCCTGATTCACCTATGTTTGCGGAAGGGGTTATAGTGGTAGTGGTTGGAATCAACCCTATGTCACACAAGTACAACACCAACCCAGTTGTGGCTCTCTCTCTCGATATATATATATATATATATATATATATATATATATATATAACATTGTCTTTCCCTTTAGAAATGCTTCGTCCTCAAAGCATATTGATGAAAGGGCTTGATATCTTTTTCTGTGTCCTGAAATATCATCACAACTTTCCCAATTCTTAGAGTTGTCATCTTCAATTATGCAAAATAAATATGAACCTCTAATTGTGGTACAAAATTATCACACTATGAAATGAATTAATCATCCCAAATCAATCTTCTATGAAACTTTACGTTTATAGGCTTCCAAAGATGAATTGTTAGCATGACACTTAATTTTGTTGGCGTCAATATTTTTCGAGACATAAGTCAATTGCTTTTGTCTAGACCAATATTGATACACCAAATGGAATGTCTACTCTTATGATTTGGATGTCGAAAAGGAGTTCTTGTGACATAATTTTCCTATATCATGCTTGTGGTGATTTCTCGATTTACTTCAGTTATTAATGTTGTTGAGTTCATTATAGAATTTTAACTTGGAATTTTCAACATCTATATTGCAACATCTGAGTATGTTTTGAATTTAATTGAATTGGCATCTTTAAGAGTCTTATGATTAATGAGATTTGTATTTGTTCCCTTCTCAACTTGGACATTTTTACCTGAAAACTTTAATGTTTTGTCTAGATAAGTTGTTCTATTATGTTTTCCAATGATTGTTTCATAGCCTTAGATTTCTTGACTTGTGCAAGTAATTTCTAACTTTGTTTTTATCTAAGATAATTTCGTCAAATTCCTTTTGCATCTTTGATATCGACACATGATTTTCTTGAAGCATCACCTTCGAGATATCGTTAAAGTCTTTTAACGAAGGTATTTTGAACTCTAAATTCATTGTCATATTTTGGAATGTCATCATCTTCTTCTTATAGGGAAACATCAAAAAAAATATTTGTGTTTCACATGAAGGTACCCAGATCTTTAAACCAAGGTAAACCAAGAATTATGTCCATCTCTTCTTTAAACATAGTTACAACATTGAATTGAGATATACATTCATAATCATCAATTATTACTTGCAAGTTCTTAATTTTGCATTATGCTTCAAAATAAGAGGCATCTTTATTCTAAATTATATTTGGTTCTGGAATTAATAATTGATTTGTCAAATTAACATTAATGTAATTTTTTTCATGATTCTTGTTGATAACAATATTAATCTCTTTTCCTTGAATATTCCCCTTTAATGTACATAATCCAATAACATGAGATCATGCTAACTTTATAAGAGAATCTTCCTTCCATTATTTTCAAATTGTATCCATTTCTTTTTAAATACTTCTTGTTAATTCCTTGTAACTTTTTTCTTCTTTACACCATGTGTGCATGTGTGTGTGTGTATTACCTCGTAAAAATACTTCAAGCCTTAAAAAAATTCGCACTCTATATTTAATAGTATAGAAGGTACCCCTTGTATAAGAGCCTTTTAATATCTCCTTTTATCCATTTAAATAACTTTTTCAAACTATATATAATTTTCCAGAAGTATTGAAACTATTCACTTGTCAAAACTTCCTTAATATAATCCCTTAGGCATATATGCATCTAGATGTAAAAATAGTGTGGATATATATATATGGGGATAATCCTCAAACCTATTTATTAATTGTAGTTTCACGATTCGATAATCCTCAAACCCGAATATTAGTTAGTTTGACGATATAATCCTCAAACCCATTTATTAATAAGTTTGACCAATCGTACCTTCTAATTAATTTTTTCGAGGTTAACCTTTAGATGTGTACAGCGCACATCCCTTTAACCATTGCATAGTTTTTCCTTGGAAAGTAACTTATTAGGCCAAATTAGCGAAATCCTACAGGCGTCTATGTTTTAATTTCACAGCGCGATATCCTACAGGCGGTAAAATTCAATGTTCAATGGCCACTGGAACAAAACAACTTAGTGATACCCACGATTGACGATGGCCTAATACAGGATGGTTGATGGATATACATGGTTCAATGGATTATATTAAACGATTGCTAGCAGCTTAAATTCTGATTGTATGAATTAATATTATTTGTGGACTGTGTACGGACCCAAAATTTTCATTGTACAGTCATTACAGAAATAAATATTGCACGTGCTGCTCTTGCGACTGTGTACAGCTATGTATGTTAAACCAATTAGGTGGCTATACAATAGCCTGACGGCTGGAATTATTTTTCCTCAAATCATTTAGTAGTACCATGGATGTTCCGGACGTTTGCGTGGAATTTCAGACTGGCCACTGAGTAATACAGATTGCATGATTTGTATGGATGTAATGAATTGGTGAATTGTGCAGATGGAGTTTGTACAGATAGCTTCAACACTAACTAATTTCATAAACGGTGTTGTACAGTGGAAGCAAAAATCAATTTACTGGTACAACCATGGATATATTATTCTATAGCCATACGGATCAGGAGCAGATGGTGCATCTAGAAGAGTAAGGTACAAAATGGCGAAAAGTACGAAAATTGATTGATTGTTGGTGTGCGACAGACCGCTGACAGCTGTGATACAACAGGACAGCAGTGCTTGTACATGTGGATGGTTGTAGTAGTGGATGGTATTTTTTTACTAAAATTATTGAAATGGAAATGGCCAAGGGCCGATTGGTCAAAGACCTGAGAATCATGAAAAGCTCCAAAATGCCAGAGTGGAATGGTTCTAATAAGAGCATGGCCAAAGGCAGTATCAGAAACCAGGATCTGATACCAAATGTGATAGCGAAATTTGGTTCACAGTTAAATAATCCAAAAGACTTGGAATACAAAATTTTAAATAATATATTGAATAACGTATGAAAAAATTGATATGATTCCGTCACAAATCAAGGCACGGTATAAATACTAGGCCAAGGCCGGATGCCCTTTGATGAAACTAACAAACATGTTTTGAAATAATAAAAAAAACAGACATGTACTTTCATGATTGTTAATTATTATTGTTGTTGTTGTTGTTGTTGTTTATTGATATAGCTATGTCCATGACTAACAATCTATATGTTCGCAATGGATGGAAAATTATAACAAAAGAGTTTGAATTAGCTCCATCCTACCCAATTGTCCTAAAGCAAGCTAGGTCTTCATGGCTCAAACCTTGTCACCATAAAGGACCGTGGAGTACGCACAAGTACCTAAGATGTTCCATTTCCACAAGCGCATCTCCAACGAAGTCCCTAAATAGTGGGAGCATACTTGGGTATGGATTTTGAAATGAAGATCATACGTCCAAGTACGATGGGAAGCAAGGACACATCCCCCTGGAATATGCAGAATTTCTTTTGACTGGCATGCCTAAAGTTGTGATAGCAGTTTGTTGTGCCCTAGTGTTTTTGAACCCTTTAAAGTTAGACAACTTGTTTGAAACGACTATGCCATTACAACTTCCTTTCAAGTTTTTTTGGTACAGAATCTAGCCACAGGTCTATAGTGCAGTGATGACATTTTTCTATAAAATGACAACAATTTTGTACATTTATGATGCATAAAGAAAAGATCTGTGGCAATATCTGTATTTCACAAAATCAGCTGGCAAATATTCTCGAAGATATATCTGTACATCTGAAGAATGAACATATTTAGCTGTCCTCTTCAATTAAAATCATGCTTTTCCAAATATTCACTCTACATGGCATAAATTTGTTTCTGAAAGACATATATCTAAAGCCGCAGAATTTTGAATTTTGATATGCTTGGACGATGGCATCTGTATCCTTGTAACATAATCACCATGCACCATGTCTTCCTTTGTTAAATCGAAGTCAGCCAAATGGAATAAACACGAAGTAGTATCTTCCTTCAATATCCCTTCTATTCTACATCTGTTCCTTGCTTTCAGTTTAAATTATTAATGATACTTTTGCTAAAGGATCGTTAATGAAAATTAGCATTTCATATTTTAGCAGATTTTAAAAGTTTAAATACGCTACCAATATTTCATGAGCTTAAGATTAATCTCAGTTGCAGAGTTACCACGCACCCATCACAATTAATATTGATAATAGTTCTCGCATAGATTATAGCCTTTTCTTGCAATTGCTCACATACTGTACAAATTTGTCACACGGGTTCAGTATTATCTCCTTCATTCTTGGGTGAAGTCTGCATTGTGACAACATCTGAAAGTATCAAAAATTCCCAAGCAATCCTGTGTTTTCTTAGTTCTACCACACCAAGAAAAATAATTCAACTTTTCCAGCCCAAGGTAGTAGTACTATATGTTTAAAAGAATGATGCCATGCATACACATTACTCCTGAGTCCTTGCTACAGGGCATAACTATCTCTCAACCATAAATAAAGCTTTCGTTAATATTCTTTCCTTGTGCCTTTTTGACAAACAAAATTTACTTAGTATTCTTTAATAGATTCCAACATAAGGTAGCATTCCTGCAATTTTTAGAACTTACATCCAAATCTTATGCCATCTCATCTAGAAGTAAATCTACTGCTGTATTTATCTCTAAAATCATATCCCATAATTCAATAACAGAATCTAGCTATTGGATATTCTATTTTCTGGAAGACGCTTTCTAACTTCAGAAGGATTATGTTTTAATTGTGTATCACAGCATTCTATCTGTTCCCAGTTTCATTCATTAACCATGAGGTAAAGGTATCAACCGAGGGGCAAACCAGATGCTGGAATTAATGTCGGTCCCCAAACCTGTATATCAAATTTGGCCAGTCAAAATAAGAGTTTGAATCTTGAAACCATGTATTACAGGTAGTATCACTAGAGTTCATAGTTCCTACAGATCAACATTGGATCTGCTATCTCCTGTGAAAGGGCATAGCTCTCTTTTATTGTTTGTAATTTAACCAGAACTTGAACAACGAATTTTCATTAACATGCACAAAGCCAAATGACCTAAGAATAAATTTCATCATGCACAAGGCCAAATGACATAAGAATTAATTTCTTTGACATGCACAAGGCCAAATATCTGAAGAATAATTTTCATTAACATGCACAAGGCCAAATGGTCCTAAAGGTAGAATGACGAGATTAAACTTGACAATAAGTCAAACACTGTCTAATAAATGTCAACAGTAAATAGAAATTAGCACGGAAGTGGAAAAACCACAGCTCCTATGCCACACATTCCAAGCTTGAAAGGTCCCATCCCCTTTTCTCCTTAGGGATTTGCCTGCACCAAGAATTTCTTATCATAGGACTGCTTCTTTCTTCAAGAAGTTGTCCAGTAGCTTGAGCATTCCCCATTAAAGACATTATACCTTCTTGGATGGCCACAGGCAGCACATCTAAATTAAATTATAAAATGACTATCCCTACCTCATTTGAGCTGCATATTTCAAAATCCTCATTAGACCCTTTTACATCTTGCCACTTCAAAACATAAGCAATGTGAGCTTGTCCATAACTACACCATCTGGTGTTTTTCTGTCCCGTGTCTAATTATTCTTGTACTTTATGCTCATGAATTTTATGTCAATATGGACTTCGGCTTTCCTGTGGGTATTTTACAAGAAAATGGAGCTGGTCTTCCAACTGCAAAATACATGTTTAGCCCTTGCATTCTTCTAGATGAATTGTCTGAACATCCAAGCCATTCGTAGTGTTATAAGGTAGAAAATGACAAGCATGGCTAGATTTTGCTTAACAAAATATAAATCATTATATGAAAGGGAGATCAGACATAAAACTTGAAATTGAAAGCATTAATTAACAAGATCCAGTAAGCAATTGGAAATTTTTATTAACAATATGGATAAAGGTTCACATAATATACTATAGAGATACTATTCTCAAACTAAATACACAATAGCCTCCATACAACCAATTGGGACTTTCATAAAGATGGATTTCATGAAGGGAAACAGGAAAATACATGTAATGTAGGATTCAAAGCAAGGACAAAACATTTTAACCAACAGAATAAAGGATTCCATACACTTATTTATGTCAATAATACTCTGAAGCCTATCCCCGGCATATGAATTAAATAATAGGTATAGCTAGGATCTGCAAAAGGAAAATACCTAAAGGTATATTTGAAATCGAAATGTAACAAACCTTGCAACCATGGTACCTATGCCATCCCTTGTGAATAATTCTAATAATATAGCGCCACCAACAGTACCATCCAAGAGATGGACCCTCTGTACACCACCCTGGATGTTTTACAGGTACTATTAAGCATACATGAAGCAATATAATAATCCAAAATATCTAATGAAAAAAAATAATACACCAAATTAGAAAATACAAAGAACTATCTTGTATAAATATTAAATATAAAAGGCTATAACATGATTAGATATCTTTGTTATTAAAAGAACAAAGACACCTAGTCACAGAGAATGCATGACAACTTACGAGAAAAACAAAGTCAAAAATAGTGTCAGGAGGAGGCAAACCTCGAATGCATGTTGAAAGGAAGACCAGTTAACAGCACCAAAATAGAGTATCTGCCTTTTGAAAGTTTGTCCTTTCAATGACTAAGTAATATTAAGCATAGGAAGTATATAACAAAGATTAGATATCTCATTTTTAACAGATCAAGCATGGCTAGTCACATAGGGAGTCCACAACAATTGATGAGAAAACAAAGTAAAAAATATTGTCTGCAGAACACAAACCTTGAATGATTTAACCATAGAATACAATGTGGAAATGTTGAAAGCAAGACTAGGTAGCAGCATCAAAAAAGAGTGATTTTTCATCCTTCCAATGGCAAGCTTTTGATGAATCTCCATCACTTATCCTGATTTTCACTGCATCTTTATATTTAAGTCAAAAATAATGTATAGGTTATTTTTTGGCAAATGCTCCTCATATCCCAATGCAGTAAGCATGCACATTCATTATATGAGAATATACTCAATTTAGCAAAGCCAACTTGCAATATTCAACTACTCAAGCATCCTTTGCCTCAAGCTGCAAAAGGGGGCTATCTAAGTCGCCCAAGTCTTCCACCGAGGCCCAAACATTTTTGACAGCATCAAAATAGTACAAGCACAAGCATGTCATTGGGAAGACTTCAACCCTAGTCAAGCAAATATCAGTGTCCTGCTTTCACCGACCCAAAGAGCCACCATTGATAACATTGGTTTTAATTTTATTGAAATAACTTACAACAAGAAGGCTTATGTACAACCTGAGTGGGCCTAAACAGTTAAGAACATGTGTTTTCTACTTGGAGGTCACCACTTCAATTCCGGAGGGGGATAGAGTGTGCACATGTGAGCAAGCTATTGTTTGCAGATATTTCGCATAAGGGGGAGATTGTAAAATGTTTCCCAATGAGTTTCCCCATCTTGAAAATGTGGGAAGCAAGAAGGCACCCCCACATCTAAGGGAGGGGATCTCAAGCTTTAGAGATCTGATTGTTCGAGGTAGATTGGCAATAGTTGTAACTAGATCTTCTCACTCCAAAAGGGAGTGCAAATAGCAGCAGCAACAGCCAAGCAGAGGGAAAGAGGGAGTTTTTGACACATTCAAAGATGGCCACAGCAGGGCTCAAAGACCAGGACAAGTTGGAGGGAGCCTCCAACTATGTCATCTGGAAGGCTAGGATGTCTTTCCTTCTAGATGAACATGGCTTGAAGACCTACGCAAAAAATGTGGTAGCAGTTCCCCAGGACACCGATCAGCAGAAGGAGTACAAGAAAGAAATGGCGAAGGAAAAGAGGATGATTTAGGATGGTGGCTGAGATCATCTAGTCTCCCACGTGGCAGACAAAGGGGCAGCCAAGGAGATGTGGGATGCTCTGTCTGAGCTATTTCAGAGTTCTTCCAAGCAGCAGAAGATGTTTCTCCAAGAGAAGCTGAGGAGTACCAACATGCAGAAGGGCAAGAGCATATATGCCTTTCTCACTCAAATTTAGGAAGCTTGAGATCAGTTAGCAGCCGTTGGGGAGGCACCCCAACCCACAGAGCTTGGCACTCAATAGTGTCTAAGGATTGGTAGGTATTTTTCCATAATATATTGGGCAAAGATACTTTGCCAAAGTGGGATAGGATGTGGTCTGATATACAACAAGAGGAGTTGAGGAGGGCTTTGTTGAAGAGTACCATCAGCGGCAGCGACAGCAAGGGACCGAAGAGTGAGCAGGAGAATGTGGCCCTAGCATCTAAGGGTCCAAGTCAAGGGCAATGGGAGCAGAAGAAGAAGGACATGTCAAATGGTCAAGTGCTTCAGATGTGGTGAACTCAATCACTACAATACTCAGCGTCCTCTCACAAAGAAGGACAAGCAGGAGAAGCAGGACCAGGCAACAATGTCCGTGGAGATTGATAAGTTGTCTTCCAGGTTGGAAGAGGTGTTTGCCATGTTTGCATCCATACCTCCATGAGAGAGGTGGGGCGACTTGGAGTTGTAGTCCCAGAGATTGCAAATATTGGGCAGAGTCCATTGAGAAGTCCACCTCATGGATCATTACCTGGCTACGGGGGGCCACAGTATTCAGTAATAGGATGGATCAATGTCAGAGGTGCAGTCAAAATTTCAGAGTGACAGTTGTCGACTAGTAGTAGTCAGTTGTTGGGGAGCACAGTGCAGAGTTGGCAGCAGTGCAGAGTCGCACAGTGCAGAGTCAACAGCAATGCAAATTCCTTGGTGGACAGTGCAGTGGCTAGTAGCAGTGAGATGCTCTAGGAAACAAATGTATCATACTGAACACAGTTGATTCAGTATTTTCGATGCTTCTCAGTTGCAGTTGTTGCAGTTGGAGCAGCAACAGATGAGAGGGAGTTGCAGTGTAGATGTAAGTTTGGCAGCAGTATGGTGTTGAGAATTTGGAGGGTTGGAGATTAATACAAATTCTCTTCTTGATAATTACTTATGACCTTACTTGTGAAACGTATGTCTTATTCTTCTTTTAGTTTAGTTAATCCTTCATCAAGTCAATTATCAAAATGCACAAGACACAAAAGTTAGGTTCCTAGAGCCAAAGCAAAATGTCTCTCTCTTGGAGCGGAAAACCCGCAAAGAATTCTTCTTATAGATTTTCAAATGACAAGTACCATGACGCAAACTTAGACCCTTGGCCTAGATATGCTTCCAAGACCTTGATTCAACTTCTTCAACCTTGAATCTTCTCTTCACCAAATTGCTTAGTTTTGCTTCAGCACTGGAGATCTTGATCTTCACATTACATATGCTTGTAGTTGAATTTCTTGAACAGTAGGAAGGTAAATCAAAGACTTACCTTCCTCACTATTGTTGTCTCTTCTCCTTATGAAGACCATCTCAATTATCACAAATTTCTTCTTCAGGTCAACAACCCTTAACCATCCTTACTGTACTTATCCGCAATCAAAACTGTACCTTTGATATACGCAATCTTCTTCTTGTATCACTGTCTCAGATATGCATGATATACTGTCTCTTATCCGCACTTATGTTTTGCACTGTGACCTTCACTTATCTGCACTACAACACTTCCCTTTATCTGCATTGTCTACTGGTATATATCCGCACTATCTCCTTATATATGTCTGTTGTAGGTTCACATATGACTATACTTTTTAACCCAAACAGATCCGCAAATCTTCCTGTATTTTTGTCCGCAATTCTTCCTGTCTTTTTGTCTGCAATTCTTCCTGTAGTAGGTTCAGTCTTGTCCGCAATGCTTCTTGTAGTAGGCCCAGTCTTGTCCGCAATTCTCCTTTTTGTTGTTCCTTATCCGCATTAGGTTTAGTCCTGCACCTCGCATTTAATCTCAGAACTTGTCCGAAATCCTCATCCAAACTGAAATCCGCATGCTCCTATAAATAGTTGTTTCTGTCTATAAATAAGCCGACTTGTTCTATAATTTTGAGGCCGACTTGAACAAGTATTATTCCAGCGTTGATAAGGTGCTTCTTTACTGCTTTTAAAGCTTGTCTTTCATCAATGCACTAAGGGTTTTTTGTGAGCTTCTTCCACAAGGTCTTGGAGCATAAATACCTAGACTAGATCCTTCATGTATGAGAACCTTAATTCTATTTATTCCTAGAAGATAAAAACCTAATAGACATCAAGAAGAAGTCTATCTACATAATAAAATCTTGCTCATGAAACCCATGAAGTAAGTACACCAAAAATACATTTTATTATCTTTGTCTTCTTCTTTACATAAATACATAATTACATAGTCAACATGAAGACCGACCTAGTTACACTTTTCAACACTCCCTCTTAACTAGGAAGGTATTCATACAGTTACATGGTTAATTTCAAACTGAAGAATCTCATAAGAAGAATCGGATTGGTAATCGCATCTGTATAGCATCATATCAACCAGCATTGTCCTAGTGTAAGGCCTTGACTAACAGCCCCATCTCTCGTCGAGACAATGGGCTACAATGTTGGTGAGACACATGACTAATAGACACCATAGTCATTGTCTCTCCAAGGTACATACCCCACCTAGGTGTTCCCAGAGTATGACCTTCTTGGACTATTCTTCTCTTGGGTAGCCAGCCCTCAAAGAATATCGGTCCATGACTACTCTCATCTTGAATGCCCTATCTCATTCTCAAAGAGTATCGAATGCCAGATGATTACCCAATTCTCCATTTTGTCTTCCAAACCAGAATGATGTGTCTATCCATTCTCTTCACATGGCCTTCACTAAGACTTACGAATGTTAGTCTTGGTCTAGTGCATGACACATGTAATAGAGAATCACATACGTCACTCCCTCTTAACACAAGAAAGACATACTTCAAGTTTCTTCCAAGCAAGAAACTTACCACCAGGCTCCTTATCGACCAAGGTCTTAGAGCAACAATCCAACTACTCATGAAGAATTCCTTCCCTCGATGTCATGGTTTTCGATATTGAGGAATCCTCAACTTTTGGCTTCATAGGGCACAGATCATCCATCACTTTCAGTCACGAGTCATGTCTACTATCAAAAAGTGATTCATCAGTCTTTTCTCATTTGGTTCACCATTATGTCATGCTGCTTTCCTTCGAATCATCTCCAAGGATCATACCTCCTTTCTCATGATTAACAGCCCTACACAAATTCATCCAGATAAACATATATATATATGAAATTTTAGAACAAAAGTTACCTTAGTGATGATCTTTCACCATGACATCTTCCTGTAGGCATCGACATCCTTTATACAGATTGACACATCTCCTAATGATATGTTTTTGCCAAGGGTCTTCTTTTGTACTAGACTTTTGTCAGAGTCTACATATCTTCCCAGGAGATCTCCCAATCACATCTTCTTGGCCTCCGGATGATAACAACCTTTTGACATGGTTGCATTTCATGATCTCTTCCTTTCTGCACATGCTCCATTCCGAGGATCTTACAAAAAAAAAAAAAAAAAAATCTTGTTTATGTACAACCACCTCATATTCTATGAGGACATATTATGTTGATTTCATTTGTCAATGCACGGAGAGATCCTCCTTCATAGATCATACTTCTAAATATGGAAGTCTATTACCTACAACCATATGACATGACTTCACTGCATCCAATATCAGCATATATGGCTGCATACCTCATATCTATTTGCCTGAGTCATCCTGTAGCAATTTCTCTAGAATGAAGAGCTTCATTCCTTTGGCTTGCTTCATCAATATGTCATCACATCCCATAATTTTGTCTCCATGATGACCCTCGATCTGATGACTGCTTTACTTTAGTAGAGAGATTTCCAGAAGTTGTTTCACCGAGAGCTCCTTCCATGCTTCTATTGAGATGCTTCTTAATGTACATTGCTTTCTATCATACAAATTTTACAATCAATCAGAGATCACTTAAAGAGAAAGATGATCTCAATCATAATAGAGATCTCTCACTTCCTCCTTCTTGGATCTTTTGGCATCAAGTTCTTCTCTTTCATTAGTGACATGGGATTATTCCTTTTTCCACTTGTCCTTTCCATATTTAGGACAATCTCTTTTATAATGCCCAAGTTCATTACATCCAAAGCATCGTACGTTATCCATATTCCTCCTTTTATTCTGAGGGCCAAATTTTCTTAATCTTCCTTTCTTCCTATATGACGCTGCAAAGGCATGATTCTCTTCACTTGGTCTTGTATCAGCTTTGGCCTTTAGTCTTGTTTCCTCTATTTTACATAGAGACCATAAATCATGGAATGGGGTGGCTTCTTTCTTCCCGTATAGACTAGAAGTGAAGTTTCCCCATTCCTCTGGTAGAGCATTCAGCACCACTGTAGTCATCTCAGTGTCAGACATCACTTCTCCTAATCCCTGCAGTTGATCCCTTATTTCAGAAATCGTCATGAAGTATGCAGTGATTCCTTCTTTCCTTGATAATTTCATTTTGTATAGTTCTTGTCTCAGAGAGATTGCTTCTCCTGCAGTACTCATAGAGAAGTGCTCCACCAATTTCTCATATATTTGTTTTGCAGTCTTTAGCTTTGATACATAGGGAATGAGAGAGTCTTTAATGGATTCTATGAGAATCCTCTAGGCTCTAATTTCTCCCTTCATGTACTTGGCATAGGCTAGAGCATCTTCTTTTGGGGGTTGAACAGTGGATCCTTCGATATAGTCCATTACTTCGTCTTCAATTAAATTCAAGTCTGTCCTCTTCTTCCATGCACTAAAGTTTGATGACCCAACCAGCTCGTTGCTTTCTTTACAATAAGGCATCTTGACAGATAGGGTCATGGATACTTACTTGAGTGGATTGGCTTGCAGCTTCCTTGATGATGATTGAAAGCGAAGTCAAGGGTTTCCTTTAAGATAGGAGCTTCTTCAATGTTGGTGTACTTGAACCTTGAAGTAGCTAGATAGTTTCCCTTGCAAACTGATTTGACTTTCCAACCCAAACTTTGATATTCGTTTCTTTGAGTGTCTTTGTTGACAAGCAACCCTTGTGTTCAGCACCTTAGCTCTGATACCATGTTGAGAATTTGGAGGGCTGGAGATTAATATAAATTCTCTTCTTGATAATTACTTGTGACCTTACTTGTGATACTTATGTCTTCTTCTTCTTTTAGTTTAGTTAATCTTTCATCAAGTCAATTATTAAAATGCACAAGACACAAAAGTTAGGCTCCTAGAGCCAAGGCAAAACCTCTCCCTCTTGGAGAGGAAAACCCGCAAAGAATTCTTCTTATAGATTTTCAAATGACAAGTACCATGACCTAGACTTAGACCCTTGGCCTAGATATGCTTCCAAGACCTTGACTTAGCTTCTTCAACCTTGAATCTTCTCTTCACCAAATTGCTTAGTTTTGCTTTAGCATTGGAGATCTTGATCTTCACATTACATATGCTTGTAGTTGAATTTCTTGAACAGTAGGAAGGTAAATCAAAGATTTACCTTCCTCACTATTGTTGTCTCTTCTCCTTATGAAGACTGTCTCAATTATCACAAATTTCTTCTTCAGGTCAACAACCCTTAACCATCCTTACTGCACTTATCCACAATCAAAACTGTACCTTTGATATACGCAATCTTCTTCTTGTATCACTGTCTCAGATATGCATGATATATTGTCTCTTATCCGCACTTATGTTCTGCACTATGACCTTCACTTATCCGCACTGCAACACTTCCCTTTATCCGCATTGTCTAGTGGTATATATCTGCACTATCTCCTTATATATGTCTGTTGTAGGTTCACATATGATAATACTTCTTAACCCAAACAGATCCGCAAATCTTCCCGTCTTTTTGTCCGCAATTCTCCCTGTAGTAGGTTTGGTCTTGTCTGCAATGCTTTTTGTAGTAGGTCCAGTATTGTCCGCAATGCTTCCTGTAGTAGGTCCAGTCTTGTCCGCAATTCTCCTTTTTGTTGTTCCTTATCCGCATTAGGTTCAGTCCTGCACCACGAATTTAATCTCAAAACTTGTCTAAAATCCTCATCTAAACTGAAATCCGCATGCTCCTATAAATAGTTGTTTTTGTCTGTAAATAAGCCGACTTGTTCTATGATTTTGAGGCCGACTTGAACAAGTATTATTCCAGCGTTGATAAGGTGCTTCTTTACTGCTTTTAAAGCTTGTCTTTCATCAATGCATCGAGGGTTGTTTGTGAGCTTCTTCCACAAGGCCTTGGAGCATAAATACCTAGACTAGATCCTTCATGTATGAGACCCTTAATTCTATTTATTCCTAGAAAATAAAAACCTAATACACATCAAGAAGAAGTCTATATACATAATAAAATCTTGTTCATGAAACCCATGAAGCAAGTACACCAAAAATACATTTTATTATCTTTGTCTTCTTCTTTACATAAATACATAATTACATAGTCAACATGAAGACTGACCTAGTTACACTTTTCAACATATGGAAACATCAGCAGCAGCACAGATACAGCATCAGAGTTGTGCAATGGTTGGTGGGCAGTGGGCAAACATCAACAGTGTGACAGAGGGGTGATACAGAGACAAGGTGCTGTAGCAGCATTGGTGCAACACTAGAACACCTTCCTCGCTAAGAGGGAGTGTTAGTTTTTGTAGCATCGGAGGTGTTCTAGTTTCGAAACTTTGTGGAGAGGCTAAAACACATGAGATCTCTAAAACCCAAAAATAATTTCTGAAAATTCTACCTATAGATGGCTCAATTAGATTATTAATCGATATTTATATATTTCCTAAGTCTAAACTTAGAAAATATGGTCAATTAATCAGTATTAATTGAGATAAGGCAAGAATTCTCTAGAAACTCACACAGATCGATAGGAAATTAATCAGTGTTACACGGGGTCTCGCCCCCCCACCTAGGGGTCTAGATTCCTCGCCCCCTCGCGCTCCGGGGTCTTGGGGACTTCTAGGGGACGTTTCCCTCACGCCCCCGCACACCCCCTTTCACGCCCCCTCACTTTTCCAACACGCCCCCTCTAGCCCCTTTTGGTTATGGTTTAGTGTTAAAAGTTGATGTATACATAGCATATTTGAGAATCCAAGTGATTGATTCGGTTGGTGACATGGTTGATCACGATTTATTCGTGCGAGAAGTTGGATGCGAGAGACTGGTGGAACGTGCTTGAGCATTTATGCTCATTTATCATTATGATAATATCATTTGATATTCATATGTTATGTTTTATGTTTTATGTTTCAGACATAACTTATTTGCGTTTAAGTTTTATGTTTCAGACTTGAGTTGTAAACTTCAGTTTAAACTCTTTTTTGAATCTTGATATAATATGTTATATGATATCTTAAACTTTATTTTCATTGTACATTGTTAGTAGTTACATTAATGATTATATAGTTACAAACTTACAAACTTACATGCATGATTGTATGATGTATGTTTTAACTTTTAACTTTTAAATTTGTTTCAATTATATGATTCATCATTCATCGATTTGTAATTTTATCATTTATGATTTATCTTTCATGATGCAAATGTATGATGACTGTATATACATTCCTTGCAAAAATATAGTTACATTTTAAATATTAAATTTTATAATTTTTATGACCCCGACGTCCCCCCACGTTTCCTGAAAATTGGTAGGGAGCTTTTGCATAGGCCGCTCCCGCGCTCCCTCGCCCCCTCGCTCCCACCTCCAGGGGACTTGGTGGAACATTGAAATTAATGTGGGCCTTTGATTAAGATTTAATCTTGGTCGTTATTGCTCCAACTGAGGAATATAAGAAGAAGTCGACGGGTAGATGGAGAAGACACTTGTGGGGTTCGATTTCTTTGGCAGTTCGATTTCCAAAGAGCAGCAGCAGTTGCTGGAAAGCCAAAGAAGGACACAGAAACAGTGAGGGGCAGAGACTAAAGTTGGAGGAAGATTTCCAGATCCGACGAGTGCATTTGCATAGAGCCGAAATTTCTCCAGGAAGCTGCGCAGAGGTAGCTCAATTGGCCGAGAGGGTAAGACGTTTTCAATTCCAAAGGCCGGGAAGGAGTCCCAGGGTGCCAAGGAAGCATGTTCCCAGTCAGCAACAAGCAGGAACTTGATTAGCAGACGATTCGGGCAGCAGTAGCAGCAGGCAGCTTCAAGTTGATGCAGGGCCTGCACAAATCTAGTTGGACAGCTTGCTTTTCAGAGGCAGTCTAGTGCCGGAATTGCCCGGAGTGAGGGTAATTTCCCTTAGATTATTTTTGCCAGTATTTTCTCTATGGGTTTGTCAGTTTACGGCATCCAGATTGTACTCAGATTATTTCACTTCTGCATAATAACTAAAACCCTCGATTGTCGCACCGGTTTTCCCAAGTTGGGTTTTTTCGGGGACAATTGTCCAGAAATAACTATGTTAATTATTGTAAGTGCTAGTATTTTCTTAGTTTCCAATGTTATTGTTCTTCCACGGTTTATTTGTGAAGATCACAATGTGAATTATTTGATATTTGTCGTAACAGATAAATTGTTAAATAAATTAACAATTAGAAAATTAATTTCCAGTTGTTGTGATAAATGAAATTTTCACATAGAAAGGCTTGATTATAGTTACAAAAACCTTTTATTTTTTTGTCTCTCTTTGCAAGTTCTTCCTCTGAACCATCCTTGTCCTCCATCAAATTGCTTTCCTTTCCTCCTCTTACTCTCTTGAACGCTTTAAAAAGAGCTTGATTAAGGACCCGAATCTTGGACAACTTATCATCTTCTTCGTAAGTTCCTCTGTAATTCTTGTTTTTCCTTCTGTGATTCGGATATTTGAATATCTTTTTTTAAAGTGCATGTTTTACTTCCTTCCATGCATTCATCTTTGATTTTTTACGTACTTCCCTCATGTTCGACATGAAGGGAACCCATTTTTCCCACAAATTTCTCCTATCAACTACATATTGTGAAAGAGTACTATGCAAAATTGTCAAAAGAAATGATGGTTATGGCATTCATGTTGAACCATCCTTACCAAAATCTTCATATATGGTTGTCATGTTCCATATATCGTATAGGTATGCACACCTTGCTTTGTCATTCGATGCCCTCGTGTCTCAAAGGTTATTCTTAGCTTTCTTGTCCACTTGTGTAGTACAATTTTCTCATTCACTTTTACTTGTAGGAATTTAAATATCTTAATTTGCAAATCCTACGAAACCCAACACCATCTCCATGTGTATTGCTACTAAAACCACGTCCTATATAACTGGCAACATCATTGTTTTTTGTTATATCCACAAGATACTAGTTTGTTCCCACATTTTCCTAGAAGCTCAACCTTAGAATCTTCTCTTCCACGTCAAACCTAAGTATGTGCTAAAAGTTATGGAAATTTTTACATCGACTGCCCAAATACTCCACAATAGGGTTTTTTTAGAACCACTAACTTGTAAATAAAATATCTCAATAAAAACAAGCAAACATTGTCCCAAGTTTGACATAAATATTCTCATATGTGTCCTATATTTATTTTGGGTCAATGCATTTGGACATACCAATCAAAATTTGTCTACTATAAGCTCACATGTTTTTTACTCTTCTATGGGGATTATCTATAGGTCGGTCTTGTACTCACTTTGAAAGTGACTTCTCCCTAATGTAATAGATCACACTTAATTTGGATCTACCAAAGGGAAGAAATGTGCAATTTACCAACCTTATTATTTTTGGCCATCCACAGAAATCAAATTTGTAAAAATCCAGTGCTAGTACTTCAGGGGGAAGGAGGATCAATACAACCATGAAGAATTAGTTTTTAGAATGAAACACATGGGAACAAATGTTGAAATTCTTGTACACCAACAATCTTAGTGTTCAAAACCGGTCGGTTCGAACTGTAAACCGGTCAAACTGTCTGATTCATTAGGCCGAGCCATCCAACCGGTAGAAAAATCGGTTTTGAACCTTACAGGCTAGGGGTTTTGGGCCTAACCTACCATAAACCGACTGATTTATAACAAAACCGGCAGGTTTTCCCATAAACCAGCCAATTCCATCATAAACCGATTGATTTATTGCCAGGTTGGTCGTGTACTCCACGGAAGACGGTTTTGTGCTTTTTGAAGCGATTTTGAGGGAAACTAAGGTTGTTTCCCTCCAAAAACAGCCCCTGCAAGCCTTTAAAAGCATGCCTCCCCTCTCATTTGCTTCACACATCTCAACCCTAGCAATGTTGGCAATCAATGGTAATGTTAAATTCTTAAGGTAAACGTGACATTTCCTTTATCTTCCATTTTCATCCTTTTAATTAAACTGTTTAACATAACCATGAAAGACTGGTTTCGACCTCATTGGATTTCAGATGGAGAAACTAGAATTTTATATCTCACTCAAAATCCAGCAAACTTAATAGTTTTCAGGATTTCAGGATTTGGGGGATTGCAATGTTTCCATTTGATTCTGTCATGTGTCAGGGTATGAGATTGGCATTTGATCAAGAGCATGAAGCTCTTTAAGTACCTTGATGTTAGTGGCATTGATTGTTGAATTTTGTTGATGTTGGTGGTATTGATTGTTGAACTCCTCTACCATGGCTTTAACAAAAATGCACCCTTCACTAGAAGGAAAATAATTGGTGAGGCATGCTAAGTTTTTTCTACCATATTATAAGGTTGAGCAATCCAAGTCTAAAGAATTTTGAGCTAGATGATGTTTATGTAGCTCTTGTTGATGGTCCCATTTCTAATGGTGTTGAATCAATGATGAGTTTTATGAGTGACCATGTTGATCAATGATTTGTAGTTTTGATGTCTAGTTTTGCTGCTACTACTACTACTGTCGAGGTTGCAGGAGTCTGAGGAGTCCTCATACTCTGAGCCAGATGATGTTTATATAGTTCATGTTGATGATCCCACATCTAGTTGTGATGATGAATTTGATCATGATGAGCAGTGATCATGTTGATCACTGATATGTAGACTTGTAGTAAGCCAGTGACCCTATAGCTTGTAGCATTTTTTTGAACTCTAGAGGCCATTTAGAGCCTCATTGATTGTGTATTTTGTTTCTGATATGTATTGCACCTGGTGCCATTTCAATATATTCACCTTTATATGGCATATAGATGAGCAAACTTCACATATTTTGTCTCTATTGGTTTGGAATCGTGGTTTTAAATCTTAAAAATAGTTTTTTTATTGAAAATTAATTATTTCATGTATTTTTTTAAAGACCGGTTCATTGAGATCTGACCAGTCCCGGTTTGACCAGTTCTGGGTTTGAAGCCTAGTTTGATAGGTAGACCAGTCCAGTCACCGGTTCCAGTTTTGAATACTATGCTTACAATTATCAAAGAAGCAATAGGACTCAGGAGTGAACAAGGAATAGCAGCTTTCCTAAACTATAAGTCATATAAAAAGTAATTGAATCAAATGTTCAACTAGGAGGAGAGTACCATCTTAGGTAGACCAGTCCAGTCACCGGTTCCAGTTTTGAATACTATGCTTACAATTATCAAAGAAGCAATAGGACTCAGGAGTGAACAAGGAATAGCAGCTTTCCTAAACTATAAGTCATATAAAAAGTAATTGAATCAAATGTTCAACTAGGAGGAGAGTTCCATCTAAGCAAATGAGAGAAAAAGCTATTAAATGCATCAGAGATTATCCTGATATGAGAAAAGCTGCACTTTTAAATTAATTTCCAGAATGCATTCATTCTGCAGCCAATAAAAACAAAACAGAAACCTAATAAATGTAGCTACAATGTTCATATCAAGAACTGGAAATCTTACTCTACACACGAAGACTGCCGCTGCTAGTTCTGAAAGGTATCCATTTAATCTGCCCAGCCTCTCTTCTCCACCAATAGCAAACCCCTGTCCTGCAGCCCCAATTCCATTTCCACCATCAAAGCCAACACCATTATGAAATGTTGCACCAAACCCTTTCCTAGCACCAAAATCTTGTTGAACTAAAGTATCTCTTCCATTCACACCGGAATATTCCAGGTGATTACTAGTAGTGTCAGCAACAGCTTGTACATATTTTGCGGCAACTTCACTCTGCACGGCTCGCTTCCGTATAAGTTGGTCTGCTTCAGGAAGAGTCATGTAACGAATTAACCTTCCATTTTCATCTAGAATAGGACCGTCAACCAAGCAAATGAGTTTGTCTGCTTGAAGAGCCTGTGCACAGGCAGTAGCTACCTCATATGTGCTGCAACCACCCAATCCAAATCAATTATTCACACAACAACAATAAACGAAGACATTCTTACAACTAGATATTGTGAAAATTCTATAATCCCAGTAATCATCTTAAATGAAGGATAAAGCCACTCTCTTCTTTGAGGGATTGGCAAGCAATGTTAAATTTAAAAATGTCTTAGAAACTATGATATCTTTTTGTAAATGATATCAAGTGCATTTATAACTTGAAACATAAATGACAGCCTGTGTCGGAACTGGTCCATCTGCAAAAGGGTACAGTTCTCCTTTGTCTCCTTTAAGCATTTATTCAGAAAACACAACATAGTTGCTGACAGATAGTCTAAACAATGCTTTCAACTTGCAGAAGACATATTGGAGTGGACTTTATACAAAGATGGAGGGGTCTTCCCTCAAGCCACCGGGAATTGCTCTCTTTAGTTAGCTGCATTCCTTTCCAGTGTCCATTTATGGTAGTAAAGCTTGTCTTTAGTAGCAAATTCTGTATGTATGGAAAAAATACCCTAGAATCAATCTAGTATGAATTGTTTATGCTGTTTCATTTTTTGATATGATGTCCAACCTTATGCAGACCACAATGATCAGTAGACAAATGAATGATTCTGTTAGTTTTCTTTAGCTGCCTCAAGGACCAGTAGGGATTTTTTGGCCTTGTGCTGTTTTGGTGCACTTGCGAGCATGTAAGAAATGTAACTTTTTTTCATCTCGATATAAAATTAAAAAAAAAATCTTTTGGAAAAATTAGTACATAAACAATCGTGCTAAAATGCAAAAGGGAGAGAGATAGAGAGAGAGAGAGAGAGAGAGAGAATAAAATATAATATATCAGCAGACAAATTAAGAATAAAGAAAGCTATAAGTTTATTTTCCATAGTGACCTAATTATCAATACCATTAATACACCAATTCTGAATTATGATTACAATAGAAAAATTACTTCCATGAAGAGGTTTGTATATGAAAATTACAAGAAAAATGATCAGTAAACAAAGGACACAACCGTTTTCATTATCTTACACTATAGCTAAACATTGGGATTTCATTATATCACCCATGAACCATGGGTTGTAAAGACTAAAACCAAATGTTTACAATCTTACAGCATTCTATTAGAGTAAGAATAGCCTAAAAGATATTTTTCACTTCAATCCATGAATTTTTATGTATCATTATTCCAATTTCAAGTTTGTCTATGTTGAAAAATGTAACTAGTGTTGGTCTTCATAATGGTATTTGAATCATGATGTAATGTATTTGCCAAAAGAAAGAAAGAGAAATTTTATTATAAAAGAAATTGACTTATTAAGGCATGGGTTTCATGCTTGGGCCACTAGTTCTTAGGTCAAAGCCTTCATTATAGGCTTCTAGGGTTTATGTCAAGTGTCCTTGTCCATGTCATAATGTAAAAGGCCCTTCTTGGGCTTTGTCAATCAAGAAAGAAATTTATTTTTATGTAAAATAGGTCATTTAGGCCTCGTCCACCAAGTCGGCCTCAACCTGGACAAGTCGGCCTAATTAGAGAGGAAGAAACCACTATGAAAGGGCAGCAACTCGACTCATTTGGAACACATCCACAACAAGTTTGATCTGGAGTTGTTGGAGGCAGAAAAAGAGTGAAATTCAAAGAAGAGAAAGGAAACCCTAGCGAAAGAGAAGGACGTCTTTGCCAAGCATAAGAAGTCGAATTTTCTCTCCCCTTGTCTCACACGTGCAAAATTGCTAGGTTGTTGGAAGGGCGAAAATTGCAGTATTGAAGTTGGGCGAATTCTAAAGTGGTTGGGGGCTCGAAATTATGGATTGTTGCTAGGTTGAAGTTGCTGGACAAGAAAGAGACTACTAGAGTTTGTTGAATCATCTTGGAAGGTTGACTTGGTGGAGGAGGAAGGTATTTTGGGTTTACGGTCTTGGTCTATCTCAATTTGATTTTCTAGTGGAAGAGTTTGACAGGGTTTTCCCCTATAGAGGGGTTTTAGCCCTACCTGAGTGCCTACATCCGGTGTCGTTGATCTTCATGTTTTGATTTGATGATTGCTTGACAAAACAAAGATAAAAGAAGAACATAAAAGAAGATAATAAGACAATAAGAATATCACAAGTAATTATCAACATAAGAAAATATTTCTGCCTTTCCGATTCTCTAACATGGTTTCAGAGCTAAGGTGAAGAAGAAAGGAAAAAGTAGCTTAAAGGTCAATTGAAAGAAGAGTTAAGGAGGAAGAAACAAAAGAAGGTCATTAAGGAAAGGATCATATAAAGAGAAGCCTAATATCTATAGAAACTATGACAACCTCAATGAAGACAGAAAAGAAGCTAGACGGAGCCTCCAACTTCAGGGCATGGAAGAAGAGGATAGCTCTTATTCTCGCTAAGCATAAAGTTTTGGATCTTATTCAAGGAAAAGTTAAGAAACCTACAAATGATGCAGAAAAGGAGAAATTCAGGAAAACTGACATCTTGGCCATGAATCTGATAGTAGATGAAGTGAAGAACAATCTAATCCCATAAATATCCAATATATAATTTGCACAAGAAATGTATGAAGCCGCACAAGAAATGTATGAAGCCCTCTCCAAGTTGTTTACCATCAAGAACATTGCTCAGATAGCTAGTCTCAAAAATGAACTAAGAACAATGAGATGAGATGAGTCAGGGTGGTAGCTGGAGCTCCCCTGCAACATTTCTTCTTCTTTAGATTCGAGAATGTTCAACATGAAATGAGCATAGACAAGCAAAGATGGTACATGATGGTATGATGATCGATGGTCAGCTATTGGTGGGTGGAATTCTCCCTAGTTGAGAGGGAGTGTTAAATTGTGCAACTAGAGCCAAATTCCACTTTGAAGTTTGGACAGCTCATTTGATGGAGATAATCATTGCATTGAATTCCTCTTTTCGAGAGGACCAAAATTGACTTTTGAAGCACTCAATTCGGATAAGGAAAAGTGGAATTTTTAGGTTAAGCCCACAAATACAAAATTGTCAAGGTCGGCCTTGGGTCAAATGACACATCTCATGGACAAAATGAGAGCCCTCAAGTTGCATATAAATATAAGTGCCCTCTTGCCCCATTTGGACATCACACAACACACATTCTTCTTCTCTCTTCAATTGACTGTTTCATATAGGTTAAAGGCAAGTCTATTCTTCTTCACATGTGCGAGGGTTTGGAGGCATCTTTGACCTCTCTCTTTGGCATCTTTGACTTTTGATGATTGGGCATTTGGTTGGCTTGGTTTTCTTGGGTTTTGGATCTCATTAAGGAGGAAGAATTCAATGTGGAAAGAAGGACGAAATTCTGAAGCAGCTAGACCACTTTTGACTTTTCTGCAGTTGAAGTTTGACCATCGTTGACCAAGGGTCAAAAGGAGACATTTGACTTTGATTTTCTTGGAGAAGGTATGTCCCATCAAGCCTCATTTTTGGGCTCTAAAACAGAGGCATTTGAGGAATTTGATTGTTGTTGACTTCATAACAGAGTTGTACATTTTCTCTCTCCATTGACGAAGTTGGACCAAAATTTTTGGAGTTTTTTTGACTGATCCTTGACCAGCAAAAGAGTCCGCATTGACTGAGATTTGACTGAATTAAATTGAAGCAGATTTGACCATGATTTGACTGTTGACTTTTTGCAAATTTAACAATTGACCAGATTTGACTCTTCCTCATCATCTTGACATTGGTATATTGATTTGACATAAGATTGATTGAATATTGTATATTGGTTTTGGATATTGGCTAACTTTGACTCTTGGATGATGTACTCTCTCTACTAAACATTTAAAGACAATTTAACAGAAGAAGATTTGCAAAGGGTTTTCTCCCATGTGGGGTCTTTCCCTGGTCATTGACCAAATATTGTGTCTCTTGTCTCTTGTCTCTTGGTTGTCTTTCATCATGCATTTGAATATTTGTTCTATCTCCTATTGCTTACTGTCATTGGTCAAATAGAAGAAGTGGAAATTGTTTGGAGCTATTGGATATTGTTGAATTAATAGTTGCAACATAGAACAGTTGGTGAAAAATTAACATGGTATCAGAGCCAAATTGAAGACAAGCCCAAGAGACATAGAGCGAGAGCATCCATCTTCTAAGTAGCTAATTGAAAGGGGGTAATCTTTTGGTGAGCAATTTGAGTCATATAATGGAATTCAAAATCAACTTTTAATCAACTTTTAATCCCAGTTGCATAAGGGAGAAACCGTGCAATCATTTTTCATAAGAATCACTAAGATCAAGGACTAACTTCAGACTGCTCAAGAAATCATACCTGACAGGGAATTGGTGATGACTGCCCTTAGTGGCCTTCCTTCATCATGGAATATGTCCATTACTTATATCAACAACAGAGAAATGATCCCTTCTTTTGATGATCTACTTGCTCTATGCAATCAAGAGGAAAGATTGATGATATCTAGAGGAAGAATTCAAAGGCCAAATGAAGGAGAGCCCACTGCCTTCGGCCATCTAAATCAAGAAGACCTCCTCAATGCAATTGAGATTCCAAGGATCGAAGAAAGCGAGATAGAGATGTTGAATGCTACAATTGTCATCGAAAGGGTCATCATGCTCGAGACTGTCCCAAAAAGAGAGATGCTCCAAGAAGAAATTCTTCAAGGTCCTTCAACAATAATTGTGGCTTCAACAACAAAATGTCATATGAAAGAAGAGATGATAGAAGAAGTGGAAGGAATGAAAGAAGAAAAAACTCTCCCGATGATTGTGAAGATATCTATCGTCTACCAAAGAGGTCAAGGAACTCCAGGTATGAAAGTAATGCTACTAATCAATCTGAATATATTCTTATGTCCGCAATATCTAGTTCATCTCCTTCAGATTCTTGGGATAGTTGGTTGGTTGATAGCGGGGCCTTTCATCACTTCTTTAGATATAAGGAGGTTCTCTCTAATTTGGTAGAAAGGAAGACTAATTTGAACATTATTCTTGATGACAATATCACTCATCCCGTAAAAGGCTTTGGTTCTGTCAAATTTCATTTGGACTCTGGGGAATTTGTTTCGCTTCATGATGTGATGTATGTGCTAGGATTGAAGAAGAAATTGGTATCGATATCTGCCTTGGAGGATAAAGGAATGAGAGTTGCATTCATCAAAGGAAAAGTGTTCACTTGGCTTGTTGGAACCTTTATGAGAAATGCCTTCACATTGGAATATAGGTCGAAGGACTCTATAGAGTCACTAGAAGACCCCTTCTAGCTATGGTCTATAATACAAATCATCAAAGCAAGTTGTGGCACTGAATGCAGGCCCATCTACATTATGATGCTCTTCCAAAATAGAAGAAGTTGGTCTCTTGAATCCCCAATGTTCAAGCTCAACATGATGGAGTATGCCCCGGGTGTGCTAGTGGAAAGAAGACAAGGGGACCATTCCCCTCTAGCGAAAATCAGACAAAAGACATCCTTCATCTCATTCATTCTGATATATATGTGGTCCAATGCCCTTGCATTCACTTGGGGGTCATCTTTATTACATCACCTTCATCGACGATTTCTCAAGAAAGACATGGATATACTATTTGAAGCACAAGGATGAGGCATTCAAAATATTCAAATTCAAGGAGTTCAAGGCTTTGGTTGAAAATCATACAGGGAAGAAAATAAAGATCTTCAGGTCTGACAACAGTGGAGAATACATCTCAAATGAATTTATAGACTTTTGCTAGAAGGAAGGAATTAAGGAGACCATTGTGACCTACACTCTCGAACAAAATGGTGTGGCTGAGAGAAAGAACAGGTCCATTCTAGAAGCTACCCGAGCCATGCTCCATGATCAAAAGTTGCAAAAGTTCCTTTGGGTTGAAGCAACAAACACAGTGGTATATGTTCAAAACAGTTTGCCTCATCAAGCTTTGGACAACAAGACTCCCGAGGAAGTATTCACAGGTATCAAACCCGATATTGGTCATATCCAGATTTATGGTTGCCTTGTATACTTCCATGTGCCGAAGGACGAAAGAAACATGTTGCTCCCGGAACTTTCAGGGAAAGCAAGAAGCCAAGTAGGTACCAAGCATATGTTGTAGCTATGAGCAATATGATTCAAGTTGAGCTTCATACCTTTGAAGAAGCTGTGAAAGAACAAGTCTAGAAGGATACCATGGCCGAAGAATATGAGTCAATCATGAAGAAAGACATATGGGATGTTGTGCCAAGACCAAAAGGGAAATCAGTGGGGACTTCGAAATGGCTTTATAAGATCAAGCATGGGGTTGATGGAAGCATTGAGAAATACAAGGCAAGGTTCGTAGCCCATGGATTCTCCCAAAAGGAGGGAGAAGATTACGATGATATATTTGCTCTAGTGGCCCGATACAACCATTCGTTCAATAGTAGCCCTTGTTGCAAGTGAAGGATGGACTCTTCATCAAATGGATGTGAAGATTGATTTCTTACATGGTTTGCTACAAGAAGAAGTGTATGTTTAACAACCTTCGGGATTTGAAGTTCATAATAGGAAGACCCATGTGTGTTGATTGAAGAAAGCTCTCTATGAATTGAAGCAAGCCCCTCGTGCTTGGTATGCTCGTATCGTCAGTTACTTGATGAAGCTAGGATTCACAAGGAGCGATGTTGATCCAAACTTGTACTTCAAAACGATCCAAGGTATGCCTCTCATTTTGGTATTATATGTTGATAACTTATTCATAACAGGGGCAAACCCTCTCATTCTAGAATGTAAGAGGGAGTTGGCTTCTGAGTTCCAAATGAAAGACCTTGGTTTGATGCACTATTTCCTGGGACTATAGGTATGGCAAAAGTCGGGTGAGATTTTCCTTTCACAAGGAAAATATGTTGTAAAATTGTTAGAAAGATTTGGCATGGTTGACTGCAAATCCTTGCCTACTCCTATGGAGATGAATTTCAAGAAGTTGTGTGGAGAGGTTGTTGGACCAGAGCTGGCAAACCCTTCAAAGTATAGACAACTGATTGGTGCTTTGATGTTCCTCGTGAACACTTGCCCCAACATATGCTTTGCAGTTAACACTTTGAGCCAGTTTATGACCGAGCCTCACCATGTACATTGGGTTGTTTCCAAGCATGTATTGAGATATCTACATGGGACTATTAACCTTGGATTGAGATATGTCGTTGGAGACATTAGACTATATGGATATACAGAAGTAGATTGGGCTAGTAGTGTTTTCAACAGGAAGAGTACTTATAGATGTTTTAGTTTGGGATCTGCCATGATATCATGGATGAGCAGAAAGCAAAAATTTGTAGCCCTTAGCATTGCTAAGGCCGAGTATATTGCAACCAACCTGGTGAGTTGTGAAGTAGTTTGGTTGAGGAAGCTCTTTGGAGAGCTACTTGAGCAGGTTCTGGACACGACAGTCATCAATTGCGACAACAATAGTGGGATTTGTTTGTCAAAGAATCTTGTGTTTCACGACAAGTCCAAGCATATCGAGATTAGATATCATTACACCCATGACATGGTGCAAAGAGGAGCTATGAGACTCCACACTTCGACAGAGGAGCAGATAGCAGATATCCTCACCAAGGCTTTGACGAAAGGGAAGTTCTTGGTCATCAGAGAGCAACTTGGACTGGTTGAGATGACCCTTTCAAATAAGGGTCTGGGTTGATCAAGAACACTGAGCAGTGCTCCTCCCCCTAGTTGAGCTCCCAGGGGTGAGGAATGGAGTTATAGGGCTCTTGGGATGAGAGACCTCTGACCGATAGAATGTTGAGACCCGGGATCTCCCCTAGTCAGAGTATGCCCCAGTTAGCGTCATGCCCACTCTGTGGGATAACCTCTCCCATTTGGCCAATGGGTAGAGGGACTTGGGATAGAGTGTGATCCCTACCCCTTGTAGCAGGTGGATCTCGCCCAAGTTGGTGGATGCAAGTGTTCTACCATCTAACTCTTTAAGGTTAGGATGGATGATCAAGGACACAATAGGGTAGAGTGTGATCCTTACCTCCAATAAGTTGATCTCACCTATTGTCAGGGACTTTGGGATAGAGTGTGATCCCTACGCACTAGGGTAGGTTGATCTCGCACATTATCTTTAGTTCTGGGTGGTAGCTACGGCTCCCCGATGATGATGATGATGATTCCGGGTGGTAGCAGGATTTCCTCGATGGTGATAAAGTCAGGGTAGTAACCGGAGCTCCCCTGCAACATTTCTTCTTCTTTACATTAGAGAATGGTCAACATGAGATGATCATAGATAAGCAAAGATGGTACATGATGGCATAATGATCGATGGTCAGATATTGGCAGGTGGAATTCTTCCTAGTTGAGAGGGAATGTTAAATTGTGCAACTAGGGTCAAATTCCACTTTGAAGTTTGGATATCCCATTTGATGGAGATAACCATTGCATTGAATTCCTCTTTTCAAGAGGACCAAAATTGACTTTTGAAGCACTCAATTTGGATAAGGAAAAGTGGATTTTTGAGGTCAAGCCCAATACAAAATTGTCAAGGTCAACCTTGGGTCAAATGACACATCTCATGGACAAAATGACACCCCTCAAGTTGCATATAAATATAAGTGCCCTCTTGCCTCATTTGGACATCACACAACACACATTCTTCTTCTCTCTTCAATTGTTTGGTTTGTACAGGTTTAAGGCAACTCTATTCCTCTTCACAAGTGCGAGGGTTTGGAGGCATCTTTGACTTCTCTCTTTGGCATCTTTGACTTTTGATGATGGGCATTTGGTTTGGCTTGGGTTTTGGATATGATTAAGGAGGTCGAATTCAATGAGGAAGGAAGGACGAAATTCTGAAGCAGCTAGACCACTTTTGACAAGTGTTGACTTTTCTGCAATTGAAGTTTGACCAACGCTGACCAAGGGTCAAAAGGAGACATTCGACTTCGATTTTCTTGGAGAAGGTTTGTCTCATCAGGCCTCATTTTGGGGTTCTAAAACCGAGGCATTTTGAGGAATTTTACTTTTGTTGACCGCATAACAGAGTTGTAATTTTTCTCTCTCCACTGACCAAGTTGGACCAAAGTTTTTGGAGTTGTTTTGACTAATCCTTGACCATCAAAAGAGGCTGCATTGACTGGGATTTGACCGAATTAAATTGAAGCATATTTTACCATGATTTCACTATTGTTGACTTGACTAGTTAGGGCAATCTACTGTTGTTGACTTTTCGCAAATTCAACAGTTGACCAAATTTTACTCTTCCTCTTCATCTTGACATTGGTATATTGATTTGACATAAGATTGATTGGTTATGGATATTGGCTAGTCAAAGTTTGACTTTGACTCTTGGATGATGTACTCTGTCTCTCTTTACTGAACATTTGAAGACAATCTAATAGAAGAAGATTTGCAAAGGGTTTTCCCCCTTGCGGGGTTTTACCTTGGTCATTGAACAAATATTTTGTCTCTCGTCTCTTGCATGTCTTTCATCATGCATTTGAATAATTATTCAATATTGTGTCTCTCGTCTCTTGCCTGTCTTTCATCATGCATTTAAATAATTGTTCTATCAACTATTGCTCTACTGTCATTGGTTAAATAGAAGTGGAAATTGTTAAATTGAATGTTATTGGATATTGTTGAAGTTATAGTTGCAGCATAGAACCATTGATGAAAAATTAACAGTTGAGTTGTTGGAAGGGCCGAAATTGCAATTTTGAAACTGGGTTTAAATTTTGAAGTAGCTGGGGGGTCGAAATTATGGATTGTTGTTGGGTTGAAGTTGTTGGACAAGAAGAGACTACTAGAGTTTGTTAAATCATCTTCGAAGGCTGACTTGGTGGAGAAAAGTATTTTGGGTTTAAGGTCTTGGTCTATCTCAATTTGATTTACTAGTGGAAGAGTTTGACTGGGTTTTCCCCTATAGAGCGGTTTTAGCCCTGGTAGAATACTTACATCTGGTGTCGTTAATCTTCATGTTTTGATTTGATGATTGCTTAATGAAACAAAGATAAAAGAAGAACATAACAGAAGATAATAAGACTACAAGAATATCACAAAAAATTATCAACATAAGAAAATATTTCTGCCTTTTCGATTTTCTATCAGTCTGTTGGCTGGATGGGAACATATATATGAAGATCACACTCATTAGAAAATTGACCTTTTATCAGAGACTTTGGATATGCAATTTTCAAATCATTTATCTGTGTCTGAACTCAGTTGTTATAGTGGAGGGCAGACTTAGAGAAGTTTTTGGTTCTCTTATGATGAAAATTTTCATTATCCTATTACAGTTTAATTTGGTATGTCCTGCCCTATATTCAATGTGTTTCCTTTCAAAGCTATGTTGCATGAGGACCCATCCCCACCAAAATTCATGGTGTTCCCTTCGTCCTAATGTTGCAGTACTTTGGAACTCGTCGGAAACTTCCCCAATTGGTCGGGGACTCCATCGGGGACTTGGGGACTTCCAAGTCATCCCTCAAAAAATCAGGTACTTTTTGGGGACTTTAGGATGCCCCCCAATATCATGCAAATTAAACTTTATTAACAAACAAACAAAATTTGAAAACCTAAGTTATAAACTTTAAAATCAAAAAATTAGAAAACAAATTTTGAAACCTAAACCCTATCGCAACCTTAACCTATCTACTAAACTAAACCTATCGCATACACACTAAACTAAACCTATTGCATACTACACACTATACTACACGGCAGCAACGAAGGTAAACATTGTTACAGAGACACGATGACGAAGGTAAACATAGTTACAGAGACATAACGACGAAGGTTAACACAAGTTGTGAAGGTTGTAGGTAAACACTACGCTCGAGCGAAGGTTGCAGGTAAACATAGGCTGCGAGAGTTGCAGGTAAGAGTTGAGCGAAGTCTGAGACGACAAGCAAAGGTAAACGTTGAACAGAGAACTCCATTCACAGTGGCAAAGGTAAACAAAGTTGAGAGAACTCAAGCGAAAGTTGCAGGTGGGGTAAGAGTCGAGCGACGAGGTGAAGTTTGAAACTCTTAATTTGGGACTTATAATTCAATTTTAATGACTTATTCATGTTTACAGTTTACAGTCACTATATTCCATGAATTAATTTGCCTTCAATTTGAACTTGATTCTTTCTCCATGTTTGTGACAAACCTTTTCTTGACATGAATCTTTGAAATTTCCCTATTGCCACAATCACCGTGACTTTAATACCATGTTAAATATATGCAAGAGATGAACATGAGAGATAAGATGATATATCAATGTGCTACTGAATTACTAGTGGTGTTGTCTATATAGGTTGCATGTTCCATTATTCGTTTTAGGAACCAATCAACTAATCCCTGAATACATTAACATAAACATCATTTATTTATATATAATTTATTTCACTTTATGACATTATTACTTTTGTACATAACACTCGTTACTCCTGAAATAAACATTACAATGGCTAACGCATCTTTAACGCTTAATGTTACAAGGTAAATAGATGGGATGGTAATACTATGTGCTCTGTAAATAATAGTGATTATGAATGATTATGATATACATTACACTGATGACAGGTCCCATAAGGTTCTTAATTTCCGGACTCTTAATTTCGGATTTATAATTAAATTTTAATGACTTGTTCATGTTTACAGTTTCATTAAATTTTACTTTTAGTCTTTAGAGTTTAGCTGCTATTTAAATTTTGAAATGATTCATCATGCATCATAGAATGATTATGTACACAATAGTAGATTGTAGATTGTAGCAGACTAATAGTACTTCTTAAGTTCTTGACAATGGGCAATGATGACGAGATTTGTTTTTGTGGTGTGCAATGATGATTAGATAGTATTAGACTTTAGTATTTCAGCATAAACATGAATTAGAACTATTACGAAATTCTAGGATGGGTTGCCTTTATTGACAAAGGATTATCTTGTCAAAAAGTCATCTGTACTGTCAGGTCAAATATCAGCTTTAGCCTAGAGTACTAAGCATAAAATTAATGACATTCAAGGGATTGCTCTAAAAATAGTTGCCACCCTGGAAACTAGACCTTTTTTCTAAAATTACAAATATAAAATTCCATGTGTGGCAAAACAGTGCTAAAATCTGAAAATGATATAATCTGACGTACTTGCAATTTAGAACTTGCCCAGTGCTGGAGTAGCCTAAGTTGCTCACTATGACAATACAATTAGCTTCGAGTCTCTCCCGTATCCGAGAAACATCAATTCTTTTTACCTCTCCAGTGGCCATATAATCAATTCCACCAACTACTCCTCTACGCTGTGTTAAGTCATTACAAGCAGTGCATCAGTTAATATTAAAATGTACATGAGTGCTTTAATCTCAAACAAAACATTTGGTGAGTAGTGACATACATGACATGATTTTCCATTCTGAATAAACCATATATCAGTGACAACAAACTTAACAAAAATAATCAGTTAAGAAGTAGAAAACAGCAACAACAGAAGCCAGCAAAATTCCAGGCCTTTTTCCTGAAAGCACGCTAAATTACTTGAACATACAGCCCATCCAGCAGTGTTTGGCTAATTTGTTTTCTGATTATTTAATTTCCTCTGACTATACAGATAATCCCTTTCTCACTAAGTTTTTCAATCATAGAATGCAATTTATAGGTAACTTAGCCCTCATCAATTCAGGCTGACTCACCTTAGCCGCCAGAAAGTTCCCACTGGCAACACTAACTCCAACATCATGCCAGCGGTCATTGTCACCATGTCGCCGAAGACTTGGAATCGATGGCCCTGGAGAAAGTTTGGCTTCTATTGTAAGACGGATTCTACCAGCTGCCTCCATTGCTGCTTCTAAAGATTCAGGATCTGTAATTCGATACCGCCCAACATATTTGGCCTTGTTTCCTGCAATAAACAAATATTTTCATTAACCTAGCATTAATGCAGATTATTCTGTAGATATTTCCAAATATATCATAATCAAACTAAGCAAAATAGAAATACTAGCAACCCACCTGAAGAACCAATCCTTTAATCATCTTATCTTATCCTATAAAATTATCTTGACACCTAGATGAACGTTTAGTGTGCTATATACTAGAATTTCATTCATCTAATGATCACGGAGAACGTTTAGTGTGCTATATACTAGAATTTCATTCATCTAATGATCACGGAGAACGTTTAGTGTGCTATATACTAGAATTTCATTCATCTAATGATCACGGAGACTTTTTGCTTGAGTTACTCCCACTAACCTCCAACCATAGAATAAATGTATATCATATAAAAACATACTTAGCACTAATGAGCCATAATAGCATCAGTCAATATAAATCATCTGAAAAGTTGATACACTTCAACATTGTAGATGTAATATACTAATATTCATCAAGCATGGAAATGCAATATAGCAGCAACAGCCTTTCATGGTGAATGTAAAACAAACCGGGTGGCATTGTAAAAATCCACATGTCAATACTTACTTCTCTAAAATATCAGGCTTCTTATCAGGAGCTTCACAAGAAAAAAAATTATCATCCAGACAGTTTTGGATTGCAGAGAAATACATTTCTAGTTGTCCAGAGCCCATGTTTAGATTCTCAATAAGCCCTACTACCTGAAACTTTTCCAATGTGTTTCTGAGTTTCCAAGAAACATTGATGTGCCAGAGGGCCCTAAATGAATGCAAAAACATTCAAGGCTCAAAGTAAAAATGCTAGACAAATGCCTGATCTAGCAGCTAACCAGAAAGGGCACATTAGTATAGCTCCAGACTTGTAGGGCACTATGGATTATTCCTAGTTAGTTGATATGCAGGACCTTACTATCACACTTGATTTATGCTTAATGCTTACCTCTCTCCTGCAGGAGTTGATCAATCTGAACATGTGTTCCTGGAACAATCACAAACTTGATTCCTAAACCATGGAGGAGAGAAATATCCTGCAATTTATAAATGTTCACATATCAATATAAATATATTTGGAACAAAAAGATAGCAGAAGAACATTGTGCTTGACATTAGCCATCTGTATTGACAAAGGCCAAGGCTATATCCTGGGAACCAATAGGTGCAATTTTCTGAAGATTTAACACTATATATATATATATATATATATATATATATATATATATATATATATATATATATATATTCAAAAAAACAAGCAAAATGCCAAATCGTTTTCATAATATATGTGCTATTTGTAGATGAATCCTACATTATTATGAAGTTAGAAATGTCATCCATATTACATTAATGACTATATTGAAACTCTAAACAAAAGCATTATAAATAAATGAGCAAGACCATTTAATTTTTTAAATGACAAGCAATGTTCCAACCATCACTTAACGGGATCCTCGTCATTACTAACATCCTTTATACTTTGCCTCTTGTCTCGCTTTTGCCTCTACCTCAATCCTCTACAGAGATCAGTCAACACCACCCAATTTTGATGAAACTGCCTAACTCAACCCTTAAAATATGGTAGAAAAAAGCTTAACATGCCTAATCAATGATTTTGGTTTGAGTGAAGGGTAGATTTTTGCTAAAGATTGCGACGAAGAATTTCAACAATCCATACCACCAACTTTTGGGTACATAAAGGGCATTGTGCTCCAGGAGCGTCCCAGGAAGTGTCATACTCCCCACAGCAACAGGGAGCACCACGCTCCCCACAGTGACAGGCAACCCAAGAGCGCACTCCCAAGGGTGCTCCATGAATACTCCCACTCAAAGAATAGTTTGGGTGAGGTTGGGGGGCATGAGTGACCCCTAGGAGAGTTTTACCAGCAAACTTTGAATCTGGACAATAACTACCACCTCTACTCACCAACTTATTCTACTAGCATTTTGCACATGACAGTGCAAAAGAACGCCGAAGGTATTGCTGTTAAACGACGAAAGGTATTTCAATGTTTCGATTTTAAGAGATTGAATTGGAAAATGCCCCAATCATCTGCATCATTAACCAAAAAAACTTCCATAAAACAACTCTTTTGAAAATGTGTAACTTTATTTTTATTATAAAGAAAAATATAATAATTAAAACACAGTGCGCGTTTCAGAGATCGACATCTGTAAATATCACCAACGCAACCACAGAAAGCAGGACTAGAAGCTTCGTGGTCTTTCCTCTTTTGCAGTGGACACGTTACACCACTGTCATGTGTAGCGTATACACTTTTGGGCTAATTAGCATTCCTCCACGTAACTTTTCAGTGATCATAAAGCATCAGAGCACTGGGCTCACTACGTGTAAACTAAAGCAACAAGTGTCACTTCTATCATCTTACAGGTTTTACCAGAAGTATACACTCTTCTCTGGAAAAACGCAGCGTGATGAGATTGCATATCCATGTGTTTGAGCCCTCAACGCCTTCATCCTTATAAATAATACCCTGGATGAGTTTCTTTGACCATGAAAGCGGATTGTTTGAATCATATATATATATATATATAATCAGCAGAAGAAGAAGCTAATTGTCAGGGGATTTGTCTCAGATATATGTACTGTTTTGGTTTGGTTATGGTTTGGTTACTGTAATTTGAGGACAGAAAACATCACAAGAAATAGAAACTTGTATTTTTGTAATTAAGGGAGATCTTCAGAAGAATTAGAATTCCAATGGCGAAATTCACAGAGATGAGAATATCTGAAAAGACTACAAATCCAGTGACAACCATACACGGTACCATACATTCTTCTACAACTCATCTTTTTCTGTATAGCTTGCGCCTCATTTTTTACTTTATAGCTTGCACGCTTATAATATCCCTGTGTTTTCAGGGTTTCTTCCAGATCGATTTAGGCATTCTTGAATAGAATTTTTTCGTAAAGGTTTAATTACATTTGTAGGCAGACGTTACTCTGTAAAAGCCATTTTTATTTGATGTCCACATTGTTAAGACTACAAGCAAAGCATAATATTTCTAACATTCTGCTATACAATCTAACGATTATGGTTTTCATGATTTTAAACCATGGGGTCGGCAACCTTTCCTCTTTCTCCACCAGCAGAAGCAAGGGAAGCAGGGAGACCAATTGGAGGCAGAGCGACAGTAACATTAATAGAAACCGTTGTTATTTTAGTACCTTCTATCCCTGCACACTTCACCACATTATTCCTTCTGTCAACATGATACATGGAAGGATGCACAAAGAGCAGTTAAAGCCCAGTTTTTTCAAATTTCTCGCAACATTTGCACCTGAGCGATCAGTATTAGTATCGCTGTACTGCGTCTTCAACCATTTGTTTTGAGAGAATTATGAACAACTTTTACCAAATCTGTTGTATGGAATCTGCTACCAGTGCAGGTTTGGCTTGAAATTTGCAGGTTTTTTGAGGTGTGAAGGGCTTCAATTTTGGGTTTGGCAGCCGTCGTATGGCTTGAAATTTGCAGGTTTCTTGAGGTGTGAATGGCTTCAATTTTGGGTTTGGCAGCCGTCGTAGTTCTCAGAACTGCTTTCATTGCACACATTGGCTTGAAATTTGCAGGTTTCTTGAGGTGTGAAGCGCTTCAATTTTGGGTTTGGCAGCGGTTGCTGGTCTCAGAACTGCTTTCATTGCACGCATCAATCGGTCAACTGGCTCACGATAAGTTTTGAAGTGTCAAATTTGTCAATTTGTCAAGGGGACACCTGTTCAGATTATGTCAGGAACGACGAATCTGAACAGTGTCCCAAACTCAAACACCCATAATAAAATGCCTTCGGCATAATTAGGTACCACTACTGAAATGATTATTATCAAACTCCAAACTGCCACAGCATCACAGCAACTAAATGGCATCAAACTTCTCATCCTTGAGTCTTGAGGCTATTTACTTTTTATTTCTATTCTTCAGTTGCCTTCCCAATGTCACTAATTGCCTAGATCCCCATTATATCAAAAGGAATGTTACACAAAAGTTAAAATAACTTATTTTAAAGTTTAAACCATATTTATGAAATTATTTTCTTGGAAAGATCATCATATAATCAAGGAAGATGTGTTTCTTGGACATCTTCAATACTATTGAGAATTAATCATTGTTTGTTCTCTTTTAATAGAATCATGGCTTCTCCTTTGATACCATTCTTTAAGAATTTTTGGAGATATTGTAAATAACTACAAGAACCTTAGCATAAACCATTTGGAATGACTATATGGAGCATATGATGCTAAAGCCTACTTGTTTTTGAAGACATCTTTCAAGTTTACTTTGTAATATGTATACTTGATCACCAAGATGGAAATGTTGCATTTGGTTAGGTACGCATATGAAATGCATTTCTTTGTCCCTTGTGGAGTTTGACTTATGTTGGATCTAAAATTATATGATTTTAGAACACAATAGCTTTACCTATAAACCCTACACAAGGCCTTTATAGATTTTGGAAGCTCAAAGTTTTAATATAACATCCTATGATAAAACCTACAAGTAGCCCATATCATAATTGTTGATATAATCAAATAACCGAGGGAGCACCCCCCCCCCCTTTCGAACCTACTCCCAGAGCATGCTCCGCACGAGAGCGATTTGGGGGCGACATCAGGAGCGCACTCCCGTTAAATTTGGACAACTAGGTCCAAACTCCATGTTATGATGCTCAGATTAAGAGGCTAATATTTTTGTTGGATTCCTCTTTCAGAGAGGTGTAAAATCCATATATAATATGTCTTAATCCGATGAGCAGAACATTTATTTTGAATTTATTATTCATAATAAATTATATGTGCAGGTCGGCCTTAAGGTTTCACACCCCCAGCAGATGTGTCACATGCCCCAATGATGGATATAAATACAGGCAAAGTTGGAGAGCATTTCACAACAACTCAACTCACATCTTCTTCTCTCATCTGATTTAGTACGAGCTCCTTGGAGGACGAGTTCAGCCCACACGTGTGAAGGAGAAGAAGGACAAATCTATACGACTGAGCTGAAGGACAAATTTCTGCAGTTAGGGTTTTGCAAAAAGTTTGACCAGCGTTGACTTTGGTCAACACATGGTCCGAATGGGCCGAATGCGCTGAAATTTGGTGAGAAGTTCGATTTTGGAAGGCCGTACTGTTTGGCACATAAATCGAGGTCAAAGGGTTGACCAATCTGTTGTTGCGTTGACTTTTAGCTTGCTGCCCTGCGTTGACTTTTTTGGACAGCGTTGAATTTTTTGGAGTTGACTTGGGTTGACTCGTTTGCTGATTGGAGGACTGTTGTGACACATTCTAGGTTGGCTGACCAAGGAGACTTTGCTGGTTGAAGCATCCTGTTGACCGCCGTAACGCACCACCACATTTTTCCTGTTTCTGATTTGTCTTCTATAAGATCCACTTATATGTTCTATCCGCATTTTACTTAACTATTTGTATGATTGCTGTGAGAAAAGTAAAGTTGCTCCAAGCATAGAACATCTACAAGCATTACATGGTATCGAGGAAAAAGGAAGTGAGGTGAAGACAAAACTCTGTCTTTAGCAATCACCGAGAAGAAATGGGTTCCTGATCTTTGGGTCAAGGAGAATGACAAAGGTAGTGAAGGGATGACTTCCATGCACAGAAGATATTAGATCTCAAATTGGAGGAAGACCTTGATCTCTTGGATCATGTGTTGGGTAAGGTGGAGAACCTCCATCCAATACTACCGCTGCTGTTAGAAACAAGTATAAGAAGGGAGAGATCAAAGCAAAGCTGATGATCAGGGAATCCATACATAAGAGCCTGGTTGCCTATATATCTGAACTAAGCACATCCAAGGAGATGTATGACAAATTGATCCTTATGTTCAAGGTAAACAATGTGAACCAAGTGCTATTCCTCAAGAACAAGTTGAAGAATATGAAGAAGGGTCGGGATGAGTCTATTCAAACTTTCTTTCTGAAACTGACCGAAACAAGGAACAATCTGCTAGCTATTGGGGAGACAATAGCTGATCATGAGATGGTTCTCACTGCACTTGGAGGACTCCCATATGAATGGCAAGTATTCACAACTACCATTCTCAACAATAATACCATTCCTAACTTTGATGAGCTTCTGTCTAGATGTATGCAAGAAGAAACAAGGATGAAGGAATTCAATAATGACAGAAATGCTGCCTATGGTGCTCATTCTCGAAAGAAGAACTCTGGTGGTCCTAAGGACAAAGGAAGAACGAAGGCTCAAGAAAAGAAGGGCAAGTGTTTCACTTGCCATAGGCCTGGTCACTATGCTAGAGAATGCCCCTTCAAGAAGGATTCTCCCGATAGTGATGATAACAACAACAATCGAAGGAATGGGAATCGAAGAAATGACAGATCCAAAGGAAAGAGGAAGGCTCACTTTGGTGGAAACAATCAACCTTCTAAAAGGTCTAGAAATACCAGGTATGAGGAGTCTAATGTTGTTGATAAAAGAAATGAGTATATTCTTGTATCTGCTCTCTCTGCTACATCTCCGCCCGACACTATGGATGTCCGGCTAATCGATAGTGGTGCCTCAAGACACATCACCGGATTCAAGGGAGCACTCTCTGACATGGTTGAAAGGGATACTAATCTAGAAATTATCCTTGGGGATAATGCCACATATCCCGTGAAAGGGATAGGGACTGTGACCCTCCACTTGTCTCAAGGTCAAGTCCTACGTTTGCAAGATGTACTCTATGTACCTAAATTGAAGAAGAACCTTGTGTCTGTATCTGCCATGGAAGACAAAGGATTCAATGTAACTTTCTCTGATGGAAAGGTGTTCATGTGGAAGGAGAGCTTCAATGAAGCTATCTCAATTGGTTTTAGAGTTGGTACACTCTACCAGGTTGGAGGGAGTCCGTTGGGAGCTATGACTTGTGATACTATCCGTCAAACCGAACTATGGCACCGAAGATTTGGACACCTTCATTACAAGGCTCTTCCCGAAGCAAGGAAGGTGGTGACAGGGATGCCTGATTTTGGAAATAATCATGAAGGTGTATGTAAGGGCTGTGCTGAAGGGAAACATACAAGGGGACCTTTCCCCTCAAGTGTCACAAAGACATCCGATATATTGCAATTGGTCCATTCTGATCTTTCTGGTATGTTACCCGTAACATCCCTGGGGGGATGTTCTTACTATATGACATTTACTGATGACTTCTCTCGCAAAACCTGGATATACTTCTTGAAGAAGAAGGATGAGGCTTTCATGTGGTTCTGTACCTTCAAAGCCTTTGTGGAAAATATGACCGGAAAGAAGATCAAGATTTTGAGGACCGACAATGGCACTGAATATGAGTCAAATGAGTTCAAAGAATTTTGTAGAGAAGCTGGCATTAAGAGGGAGACTACCACTGCATATACTCCTGAGCAGAATGGTGTTGCTGAACGCAAGAATAGGACTATTGTGGAAGCTGCCCATGCCATGCTATGTGACCAGGGTCTACCGAAGTTTTTGTGGGGAGAAGCTGCAAATACTGTTGTGTACATTCAAAACCGATGCCCTCATTCCGCTCTGGACTCCAAAACTCCCGAAGAGGTTTTCTCTGGTAAGAAACCTGATGTCTCACATTTTAGAATTTTTGGATGTCTTGTCTATTTTCATGTGCCGAAAGAAAAGAGAAGTAAGCTGGATGCTACTGGGAAGAAAGGAATGTTTGTGGGCTACAGTGAGACTTCTAAGGCCTATAGAGTCTATGTACCTAGTCAAAGGGAAGTAGAGATAAGCCATGATGTCACTTTTGACGAAGATGCTTCCTTGAAGAAAGTGGTAGATCTTCCAAGATCTGGAGAAAATCATGAAGAAAGGCCTGGAAATCTGGAAGAACCGCAGGATGAGACAATGCCTGATATTGAAGGACCGATGGACCCTATTGATCCATCTCCTTCACTGGGAAAGAGACCATCATGGCTCAGGGACACCCTCGAAGATGCTGAGGGTCATGCTGCCCCAAGGGGGACATTCCGAGAAAGCAAGAAGCCGTGTAGATACCAAGGGTATCTAGCTGCCATGAGTACTATTGTACAATCTGAACTTGGATCTTTTGAGGAAGCCGTAAAGCATCAAGTCTGGAAGGATGCTATGCACGAAGAATATGAGTCCATAATGAAGAATGATGTCTGGGATGTGGTCCCGAGACCGAAGGACAAATCTGTTGTCACCGCGAAATGGCTCTACAAGATCAAACATGGATCTGATGGGAGTGCTGAAAAGTTTAAGGCAAGGTTTGTTGCCCGTGGCTTCTATGACATATTTGCACCTGTGGCACGATATACCACCATTAGATCAATCATAGCCCTTGCTGCTACGCAAGGATGGAGTCTTCATCAGATGGATGTCAAGACCGCATTTCTGCATGGTGCAATAAAGGAAGAGGTGTATGTGGAACAACCTCTGGGATTTGAAGTTCAGGATCGAGACACTCATGTCTGCAGGTTGAAGAAAGCCCTCTATGGGTTAAAGCAAGCACCCAGAGCTTGGTACGAGAGGATGGATAGTTACTTGATGAAGCTGGGCTTCACTCGAAGTAATGCTGATCAGAACCTTTACTTCAAGGTTGTGCAGGAGAAGCCTCTCATTCTAGTGCTGTATGTGGACGACCTCTTCCTGACAGGTGCTGACCCTCTCATTCATCAATGTAAGAGGGAGCTCGTTGCTGAGTTCGAGATGAAGGACCTAGGATTGATGCACTACTTCCTAGGCCTGGAGGTCTGGCAGAGACCTGGAGAGATTTTCCTTTCTCAAGGAAAATACATTGTGAAGCTTTTGGAAAGATTTGGGATGGTGGACTGTAAGTCCGTGTCGACACCGATGGAACTCAACTTTAAGAAGTTGAGTGGCAGCGCTGCTGGGCCTATCTTGGCCAATCCTACTGAGTATCGTCAACTCATAGGAGCTTTGATGTTCTTAGTGAACACCCGACCGGATATATGTTTTGCGGTGAACACTTTGAGTCAACAGATGGTTGAGCCTCGTCATTTTCACTGGGTTGGTGCCAAGAATCTTCTGAGATATCTTCGGGGCACGATAAACCATGAAATTTGAGATACCTTTAGGAGTGTGATACTCGTGGATATGCGATGCGATTGGAAGACATTGCGAGTGTGGTGGATCGTAAGAGCACATCGGGATGTTGCTTCTATCTTGGTTACGCCGATCATGCCTCTCGCTATTCCCCGAAGTCGGTGGCTTTGAAGCACTGCGGCAGAATACATTCTTGCTAGTATGGCTGTTGTGAAACGAGTTTGGTTCTGAAAGCTCTTTAGTGATTGTTTGGACATGTGCTAGATACCCTTTGTGATACTCGTGATAATCGAGTGGGATGCGTATTTTAAGAGAATCACGTGTTCCAATTTCCACGAAACTAGATCCAAGCATATTGATATCAGGTACCACTTTATCTGGGATATGGTACAGCGAGGCGCCGTAAGGCTCGATCATATAGGAACTGATGAGCAGGTCGCGGATATTCTCACTAAGCCCCCGGGGAAGGTCAAGTTCCTAACCTTCGTGAGAGTCTTGGTGTCATGGAACGACCCTATGATGTGGGTCCTGTTGGACGATGAGCTCTGGGAGCTCTGGGGGGCTTTGGGGATAGCTTCTCGGAGCTATAAGCACTCATAATGCTTCTGCCCCACCCTTGTGATTATTGAGCTGGTTCGCCTCTCATTTATCTGTGCCCCGTATGCATCCTACCCATTGAGTTCGGGGCTCATGGGAAGTACCTCTCATTTGGCCAATGAGGTGGGAAAAGCTAGAGACTATTAGCAAAGACTGATGGACGCATCAGAGATTGCCGTACTCTCTATCTAGGATGGCACGGTCCAACCACTTGATCTGGGATCAAGTTTAGTGAGATCTGGGACCTCTGCCTGACTTCGGGTCAGATGAACCAACTTTGAGTTGGTTGGATACTCTTTATGAGTTTGATAGAGGTTTCGAACCTCTGGACTGATTATGTCAGTCGGGGGATGATGTCTTTGTGACTGACCCACTTCTGTTCTGAAATAAAGAGGCCAGCAAAGCAAGTTACGGCGGGATGACGCACGATGTTTGATTGCACTAATGGATGGAGTTCTCTCTAGTTGAGAGGGAGTGTTAAATTTGGACAACTAGGTCCAAACTCCATGTTATGATGCTCAGATTAAGAGGCTAATATTTTTGTTGGATTCCTCTTTCGGAGAGGTGTAAAATCCATATATAATATGTCTTAATCCGATGAGCAGAACATTTATTTTTAATTTATTATTCATAATAAATTATATGTGCAGGTCGGCCTTAAGGTTTCACACCCCCAGCAGATGTGTCACACACCCCAATGATGGATATAAATACAGGCAAAGTTGGAGAGCATTTCATCACAACACAACTCACAACTTCTTCTCTCATCTGTTTTAGTACGAGCTCCTTGGAGGACGAGTTCAGCCCACACGTGTGAAGGAGAAGAAGGACAAATCTGTACGGCTGAGCTGAAGGACGAATTTCTGCAGTTAGGGTTTTGCAGAAAGTTTGACCAGCGTTGACTTTGGTCAACGCATGGTCCAAATGGGCTGAAATTTGGTGAGAAGTTCGATTTTGGAAGGCCGTACTGTTTGGCACAGAAATCGAGGTCAAAGGGTTGACCAATCTGCTGCTGCGTTGACTTTTAGCTTGATGCCCTGCGTTGACTTTTTCTGGACAGCATTGACTTTTTTTGGAGTTGACTTGGGTTGACTCCTTTGCTGATTGGAGGACTGTTGTGACACATTCTAGGTTGGCTGACCAAGGAGACTTTGCTGGTTGAAGCATCTTGTTGACCGCCGTAACGCACCACCACATTTTCCCTGTTTCTGATTTGTCTTCTATAAGATCCACTTATATGTTCTATCTGCATTTTACTTAACTATTTGTATGATTGCTGTGAGAAAAGTAAAGTTGCTCCAAGCATAGAACATCTACAAAAATTTACAATCAGATTATAATTTATTATTTCTGGGAGTGGGCATTTATTGTAGCAGGCCGAGTTTCCTCTTATATCTGAACAAAATTCCTCGTGTATGGCAGCTGAGGACATTGTCTTGAGAGGGCTGATCAATTGAACCTGAAATATTCACTCTTGAAGATCAGTTTACTCAGTAGATCAAGATTCATATTGGGACGCCGATCATAACACTTTAGCAGGCCAAGAAGCCAGCTTTGTGGCCAAGTTCGTGAGTCTTGAATTTAACTTGTAGCTGAGATCAATCTGGACTCTGGAGGGCCGAGACCAATTCCGGTAATGCCAAACCCATTTTTATTGACATACAAGGAGCTAGCCATTATGACTTGTGAGAAAGTTGATCACAGGACGACTGCTCTCTCGCTGTATTGAATTTAGTTTGTTAAGGGTATTGCTGTGTATTTAGTGTTGCTTTTAAAGTGTTGGTAGCTTGTTGGGGTTGAGTGTACCAAGTTGAGTAGCTATCTTGTGTAAGGTTGGAATCTGTGTCCTATAATGCAATTGTGATCAGGTGCGATGAGATTCTGTCCGTGAATGTTTGTTGGAGCAATAGATTAATTTGCAACCTGGAGATGATGATGCAGAATTGTAGTGGGCCGAGAATTATCCAGAAACACTCTAGTGGGCCGAGATAGCCCAAACATACTGATCAGAATTGTGTCTAATTGCTGGAGCTGATTTCCGAGTTATATCAGACAAAAGAACAAATTGCCCTGTAGTTGTGCACATAAAACACCAGAAGACAACTCTGATACAACAGCACATTAATATATTGAGCCTTGTAATCGTTGTAGCATTGTTGTGATGGTCAGATGGCAGAATGCCATAATAAAATATATGTGCAGCTTGAGGTTGACATAGATTCTGTGAGAGACTGCCACTTATATATTTCTGTGTATTGCAAATTGTAACGTTGTTGTTGAGTTGACAGTCAAAGTGAGTTCGCTGAGTCAGATTGATATCGGGTAGAGTCTCTTCTATGGGTCAAAATACTCGATGTTGTGAGGATTAATGCCTGTCCATTGTCTTGATATAGGAGTTCTATGACCTTGTAAGTAAAAGTTTATTGTGCTGAGAAATGTAACTAGTTTCGGTCTTCATAATTGTTGTACTCATTTCAATATGTATCCTATGTAACAAACAAGAAAAGAAAAGAAAAAGTTATTATTATCAAAACATGGGTTTCATGCTCATTATTAATGGTATTCTAGGTAAAAGCATGTTCTACGTGCTTCTAACATTTGTTAGGACTGAGGATTTATTGTCATGAGTCAAAAGAGTCAACATCGTGTTTATAACACACTTCCGGGCAAAATATATTTGTAAAAATAATTATTTTTAAGTCTATAAAGTCCTGGAAGCTCCAAAAGTACAAGTCGGCCCTGGAAACATCAAGTCGGCATAAAGGAGGGAATTGGACCCCTTGAGAAGGCTATAAAAAAGAGCAGTTTGACCTCATTTGGGAATCACTTATTCCACAAGTTCAATCTATCAAGAAAGAGTTCGATCCGAAGCTCGGAAGCAAGAAGAAGAAGAAGAGCGAAGGTCTAGGAGAAGCTACAAGGACGAAATTTCTTGTTTTTGGGCTCTATCTCTCCCACACATGCGAAATTCTAGGGTTTCCAGGTTGCAGGAAGAGGCCGAAGTTGCAGGTCTGAGTTGCAGTCAGACGAAGTGCAATAACTTGTAGCTAGAAAAGAGAATACTATGTCTAGACCTCGTTGGCCTTGGGAAGAACTGTCTTGCTCTAGGAAGGTCTCAAGAGGAGACTGGATTAGGATTTCTGAGGAAGCTGCATGTCCGAAATTGCAGGGTCGAAGTAGCAGGACTAGTTGCAGTATTGAATTTGGTTGACGCAAAAACAAGGATGGACTTGGTACTAGGAGAAGGACTTGGTCTAGGGTTTGGATCTTTGTATCTCATTTGAAGCAGATTTTAAGAAGGGAAGAGTTTCTGGGTTTTCCCCTTGGAGGGGTTTTTCCATGGCTGAGAGCCTAATATTTGTGTCCTCTATTGTTGTTGTTATTGTTCTTGATATTGTTTGATGAAAAGATCTAACTAAAGAAGAAAATTAAGATTCACAAGCAAATATCAAGGTTAAGGGAAAATAAGATATAATAGCTACCACTTTGCATTTTCCAACATGGAATCAGAGCTAAGGTGTGTTAGCACAGTTCTTTGCTAAGTCATAAGTCCATTCCATAGTTTTGTTTTTAGGATTAAAGTTCAAAAATTTTCAAAAATTTTAAAATTTTTTAGGCGCTACCGGAATTTCTAGAAGCACCAATTTTTTAAACCTTTCGGACAATCTGTTATTACCTGTTTTTGTCTTTTTATTTTTATTTCCGATGCTATCGGAATTTCCGGAAGCATACTCTGTTTTTAAAATAAAATGAAAAAGTGCATCCAATTTAGGTATACCACGTGTCTTAGGGTTAATACGCATCAAATCTTTTGTAAATCCTTTAAGATCTAATGAGAGGTGTCGTATTACAGTCAGTTAGCTAAGGTCAAGTCGTTGTATACGTTGTGCTACATGTGTCATCCGCAGTTAATGACTGAACCATTGCCCGTCATGCCTGTCTATGCCAAGTCAGTCATCCATACATTAAGGTACGTGTTTTGTTGAGTTAGAGGGATCGTGGTGATCACACCGCACACCATAACCATTCTACTAGCCGCACAGCACTGCTGCCGGAAATTACGGCTAATCAAAAACACAGTTTGTGGAGGTCACTATGTGTCATCAAAGACACTTGCCATAAGCTATTTGGAGCTCCCATACGGAAAACACGACCAACTGAAGGTGGTAATGGTGTGTCACATGGTGCACATCAAGATCATGAATATTTGTAATGATGGAGGGTGATTTGCATGGGGTGGAGAACCAAATTTAGTTTTAAAACCACCTAAAAAACAGGAATGTTGTCATTTGAAGTCTAAGCTGCTGGATTCGAATTTGCTGAGAGTTATAGTTGGAGAAGAAGTCTGGATTTCAGACCAGATTCCAGAGAAGAATACAGGCCACACCTGTAAGGTAAACTCTTCCTATTCTGCCACCTACCATTTGCAGGAGACATAGTCATTTATTTTTCTGAAGATGACTAAAACAAGTGATAAGATAAATCGAATAGAGCCACAGGGTGCAGATTTGGTTGATGCTATTCCAAGGGTAAGAACTCTGTTTATGTAGTCAGGATGGTATCCTCTTTGCACCAGGTTGGGAAGCTCACATTCAAGAGTTGCTCTAGAGTTTGCTAATTCTTTTAATGGACAGGACGCTACAGTTTATGGCCTCGCTTTGCAGGTTTCTGAAGACTCCATTGCTGAAGCCTTTAAGCTTCCCCAAGAAGGGAGAAAGGTGGTTCAAGGGACAATTTATCACAGGAAGTGATCTCAACAGCTTCCTCAAGGATGCTCATAGAGATCCAAACAGGGCAAAAGGCATCCCAAGAAGCTACCTTAAGAATGACTGGGCAGAGGCAATCAAACTTATCAAGATATACCTCACATGTGAAAGGAAGTATACAGTGGTATTCCTCTATCACATGAGGTTTCTTTTTCATATTGCAGGGATGAAGATAATCAATCAGTCATTTCTCTTGTTGAAAAGCCTGACCAAGATGTCAGCAAGGGTTCAAACCCATAATGATGTTTTTGAGTACAGCTTGCACCATCAAGCTTTGATAAAAGTTTTGGTTGAAGAAGAGTTGAAGAAGAGAAACCAAACTTGGAACCATTTTCTATTCTATAGGGCAAGCCAACCTGCACCTACATCTCCAGTTCCACAATCAAACCCTCATCCTGCAAATAGAAGAACAAAAAGAAAGGCCCAGAAGAAAACATTCATAAAAAGGCCAAAGATAAGAAAGAGAAAGTTTCTGCAGGAAAAACTGAAAGAAGGGTGGAAAGAGAGAGCTCCTCAGCAAGCAAGCCCAAGTCCACGAAGATAGTACCCCATGTTCCTCCATTTCCAAATGTATACACTACAGCCATATGAGGGAGGTCTGCAACAGCAGATAAGTCAAAAGCGCAAGTGCTGCCGGAAATTCTGGCAGCACCTATTCAGAAAAAGTTGCAGAAGGAGTACCAGCCTACACCATCAGATGAAGAACTCCTTACGGATGCTGGATATGAAATCAGCAGCAAAAAGAAGAAAGAAAAAGCTAAACCTATTGCTAGCACCAGAAAAAGGCATACAAGAGAAAGTAATAAGTTTAGGCTTAAATCCAAGACTCTTCTCAAGCCAAGCCTATTGTCAGAATTCATTGATGTTGAAGGGAAACTTGAAGGTTCAAATACAGAGAAATCAGAGAAATCCATGAAGAAAAGCAAGAACCCAACCCCTTCAGAAAAGCATTCAAAGCCCTCAAAAAGAAGAAAAACACAGAAGGATGCTAGGGAGGACAAAGACCCTATCAAGGAGGCAACTACAAGAGCAACCAGATCCAGAACATCAGCTGCTGACGGCAAAACTGATTTAAATAAACTGGCTAAAGCTGCAGCACACTTAGAGGGTAAAAAGGTTTTTAGTACTAATCCCTTTTTGCTAATCAATTATAAATTTTGAACAGCAGCTTAGGTGTCATGGAATACAAGTCAGCACAGAATTTTCAACATTTTTCTGTGTATTTTGAAAAAGAAATAGGGCGCTACCAGAATTTCCGGTAGCATTCCAAATTTTGCGCAGTTACAGGTTTTTATCGGAATTTCCGGCAGCACCTATTTTAACTGAATTTTGACACCTATCAGCAAGTTTTTCCGAACCAATTAAGAATGGATAAGAACCCATAACTAAAGGGATAATACAAGTGATGGTGAGCGGTAGTTATGAGGTTGTTGGAGGTCTTCTTAACTGAAGCTACATGGTTATTAAAGACCCAAGACACAAGGAGAAAATTTAGCAAAAAAAGGGGGCAACATGACAGTACACTCAGCATTCCAGCCCATAATTCTTCTCTTCTTCTTTCTCCATCTATCCTTTCTGTTAGATTTCGAGGAGATAAGGATGTAATGCCTTTTGACACCTATGTTATGTTAGAATTAATGTTTCCTTCCTTTTAGAAGAGATGGAGTTGGTTCCTCTCTTGCTATATATAGCACTTGTAGATACTATTTCTAGGTTGGATGTTAGTCTACCTGAAGACTGAAAATAATAGAAAAAACCTTTTTGCTTCATGCTGGAGGATTTTGTGACTCAAGGAACATCTAATGTGTGGTGTGTATCTTTTCTTTGATAATTTCTTCTAAAATATAAATTGCAGCAACTAGTGAAGTGTGAGTGAGAAGTTGTTAAAGGATTTAACAGTAAATTATCTGCTTTCAGTTTTCTGCAAGTTATATGTGTGTAATAGAACATGTCAGTGAAGATTTCATAAAGGATTCGTGGAATACTTTATACATGCAATCTATTTTCTAAGTGTTGTTTGCTTAACATAAACAGAGTTTGTGTTAAAGGTCATCATCATAGTTGTGTGACTAATTTAGGATAGGAATATTTCCTGAAATAGGTACCGCTATTCATCTTCTTCCACTTGTGTACTCTGCTCCCTATACTACCTTTTACCCACACAATTTATACTTGCCACAGCTTGCCAAATGCATGAAAGTCTTAAAGAACATTAAATCGTTTCAAAATCTTTGAGAAAGTTATCCTACCACTCAAACAACCCCTTTAAAATTTGAAATGAACTATGATGTGTAAGGCTTACTCCTTAAGAAGTCAAGGAGTGACTTCTTACGCTAACAAGGTCAACAAGGAAGGCAGCTAAAAGGACACTAGTTACTTCTCAAGGGGAAGGAAAAAGAAAGCTCTTCAAAAAGAAATTGATTTTCAAAAGGGATCATTTAAAACAGGGCTCAAGGAAAAGGGATCCTACATTAAAGGAGATCAAATCTACATCAAGCTCGCATCAAAGGAAGATCTGAGAGAAAAACTTCAAGAAGAGTGTTGATCTCTCTCTGGAAGAAGATCTATTTGGAAGGCATCTTTGAAGGAAGCATCAAGGGACTTCGGAAGTTGTTATCAAGTACACTTCAAAGATCTTGAAGGCATCAAGAAGATTGAAGACATCATCAAGAAGTACCTTGGTCTCAAGTAAGTATCGTATAATTACATCATGTTTGAATCTTCAAGTTATATGTAACAACCCATTCCCAAGTTATATACAAAATGATATTAGCGTGTGAACGATATAGGCATTTGATAGCTACACTTGCCTATACCGCACACATCGCACTAGTACACCTACCTACTAATATCAAAATTACATAAATTGGGAACTTAATATTAAGATTTCAGATTTATATTAAGTTCAACTAAGTATAAATTTTATGAAAAGAGCTAATAAAAGAAATGAAATAATAAAGTTAACTCCTTAAGTTAAAAATGAGTATGCAATATTAAAGATTAATATTAAAAGTACTTAAATAAAGTCCCAAGCTCTATAAATAAAACAACTATATAATCCCACCTTCATAGATATATATTCGTACTCACATTAATGTGGATCACCTCACCATAAAAACATTTAATATGAACATAAGGATGGATAAGGCCTCGGGAGGTTAGAGGCGGTGGAGGAAGGTTGTTTAAATTATATTCCTATCCAAATATAATGAAAAGTATACCACCATAAATACATATAATATCACCATTAATAATGATAATACCTCGGGAAGTAAGAGGCGGTGGAGGGAGATTATTTAAGGGAGGTGATATGGAGGAGAAGGGGGGGGATGTTTTGAGAGAAAAAGAAACGAATTCTGCTTAAGTTAGATTGAATTGTCTGGGAAGGAGTCTCTAGGTTCTTGGAAATCTGGGCACGGAGGCAGAGGAGACATCCTCTGGGTCTGGGATTGTTCCCGGATTCGCTGGGAGGATTTGATTGTCCCGGTAATCTGTTCACGACATCACCAGGCGCTCAACAAATCTTCATCCCACTTTAGGATTGTAAATTTGTGCTGATTTTCAGGTATTCCTCTACGTATAGATTAATCATGCAAGCTGAAATTTCAATTTTAACTGTTACAATGTTTCATTAGATCTGTTTTTTCTTAAATTTTAGTTCAGATAGGTACAATTTAGAAATCAGGGAACATAGTCACTACATTTGGTATCAAAGGTTGTTTCAAACCCTTTTCTGACCTTATAGGCGCATTAAATTTTGTTTCCAAGCTTCTGCATGTTTAAACCAGTCAGTGGTTGTTTCTGCATGTTTAAACCAATCAGTGGTTGTTTCTGCATGTTTAAACCAGTCTATGACTGTCAATATACCACTTCACTGCCTCTACTTCTCAGCAATCGATTCTTGTAATCACAAACAAATGTTGTCACTGCAAACAATGCTCAACATGATGGCAAGCCCCAGCCGCAAACCTTAGTTGTATCAACTCTGCTCAATAAACAATACTCAAAATATCTTACTGACATGTTAGCAATGTATTCAATCTTTTAAAAACTTAGTCATACAACGAGATAATAACCCCCCGCAGCGATCATTACAAAAATATTAATAAATAAATTGGTTGCACAATGTATGAATACTATGTCCAGCAAAATAGTAGTGGCAGGCAAACTCCGATTACAATTCTTTTGGAGGCAAATTACAACTATAGCAATATAGTCTATACAAATAGACCATTCTAGTATAGCACACTCGCTCAATGTGCACATCTAAACTTGGATACAGCCCTTACACATCTCCTTCAGAAATCTCACTGTGATGGCATTGAATCTCGGGTTCCTTGACCTTACAAACTCAGAGCAATTCCTAATTTAGAATCTCGGATCACCTATAGAATTTAAAACATACCTCAAATTCGACATACTAGGTCTCGGTCACTTTGCTCAATAATGACACTCATCAATCTTAGATCACCAAGACAGGATTCTAAGGTACCTCTAGAGGGGAAACTTATAGCCTTAGTATTTACAATGTGTCTGCAGTCTCGCAGAGACAGAACCTCACAGATCATATCCTTGATTTTAACCTCAGAGATAAATTGCAGAGTCACTGAACTTGTCTTAAGTATGAATGAGAGTGTTGCATTTCTTTCCATAAGTTCGCATACCGTTCCGTATAGAGAGGTTTGTATATCATTAGAAAGATGGATTTAAATATCAACGAATCATCACATACAGAATGCAGTGTTATAGAACTCGCACAGAACCACAGTGATACTCGAGTCTAACATGCAAGGATGTCACTAAGATCGCACACAACACTTCAGTGAAATGCTATAAAGAATAATGCCACACAGAGAAGATTTCATAGAGAGCCCAGATGATAAGCTACAGCAACTTTTGGTTGAAATTTTAGTCCTACCTCATTGTAGTAACCTTAGGTTTGCAAGAATTTGGAGAATTGTCACTACATGACTTAGAATAGATCAACACAAATTCTTCAGTATTTTCTTAAACATGAGCTGTATATCACAGAGATGCTTGGATGACCACAGAGTTAAGAATCACGGCTAGATCTTCAATTCATGCTACAAAACTGCAAAGAGGTACCATCACAGGTTGGACCTTTCTTGCAGGGGAGTTCGGCCTTCTCCTACCATCCTTCTGTAGATTGCATTCTCTCATCACACACAGTGTATACATAGGGAGCCAGAATCCACAGTCATTTTAGAGAATCTGGGGCTGGGAGCCCGAGACCAGGAACAGGGGTGTCTGCTGTAAATGCTAGCATACGAGCCTGTGGCCGAGTAGGAAAGGAGTCAGCATCTTCACAGAAAAACAGTGAACTTGACTAAACGAGCCAAGCCATATCTTGCTTAAAAGATCTCAATTTGCCTAAGCTAAGAGGCATGGTTCCTCATGAAAGGTAGACTACATGAGAAACCTTATGCTGTTACTTCCGTATAAAGCCAATACCATCAACCTAACTGTGTACCATAAAGGTTTGCAGCTATCCCTAATCATCCAAGTGCACTCTAGCAGAGAAGCTTACCAAGAAAGTTGGGTAGTGAAAAACAAAAAGAAAATCCCTGAAATGATACCTTTTAAATGTTGCATGCATACTTTGTGGTAGGCATGTCTTTTGGAACACAAGACAGATTTCAAGGTGTGTCACCTAGAATTTGCGGACAGTGTACATATAATTCAAAAAGCCATGAATCCTGAGGCAGGTTCTTGGCAAACATTGTGAGATAGCTTCTAGGCGCAACAGAATTTGGGAGTGCATATCGAGGCAAATTTTGAGCACAATGGAATTTGTCTGTGCATTGTGAGGCAGATTCTGGGCACAACGGAATGCAGCCACACAATGTTGAGACAGAATTTGGGCACAACAAAATCTTGGCATTCATATTGAGATATTGAGGTAACAGGTTATAAACATCAAAATCTGGGCAGGAGTTTTAAGGAACAAATAGCATAACAAGCACCTGTTTGGAGGGGACCGACAGAAGCATATACATGAGGGTAATGCGATCCTTCTGTTCATACAGCTGTTAATACATTTGATTAGTCGATAACCGACTACACCCACACCGCCCAACGTGGCTATCGTGCGTATGGAAACTCTTGGCACCGAGGCAAACTCATGCACAGAGGTGTCGTGGTTGGGCCGGGGGTATGTGTCGTTGTCAATTGTAAAACATGTTAAATATACATGTCATATGGTTTTTAAATGTATGAGTTTTTTATCGTTCGGTATCATTTGATTAAATTTATATCATATGGTTTTAAATTTATATCGTATGGTTTTTATATAGATATATCGTTTGGTATCATTTGATTAAAATTATATCGTATGATTTTTAAATATATATATATAACCATACCATATAAATTACGAATTAAAATTTAAATGTTTTAAAAATGCATTTGAACCTTCCTTCGCTTGCCAGACAATCACAGAAACATTTTGCAAGGCCAATAACACTGCAGGTTCGTCTCCTGGAAGATTCGAGTTTGAAATAGCTCTCAATATATTTTTCTTTAGCGAGAAACATATGCTTTAAAAATGGCATCTTCTGAGCATCTTAAAAGAGATCCATATGAGAAGTACTATTCTTCCCGTTGCATGAAGCTTGTAATTATGGACATTGCAATGATAGACAACCACCAGCCAAAGAAGGCTCATAGGATTCACAGGAGATGACACCGTAACTGTCAGCAATGTTAATGCTGGAGTGAAAGACAGTCTTGGCTAAGTACAGATACACATTGCTTTTGGAGACTCTTAGACCTGAGTTGGTATGAGCACCTTCTTAGGAATTAGCATTAAAGTTTCTGTGTTGAAGTTTTTCCACAAATATTTCAATGTTCTTTTTAGCGTTTTTTATTTCAGATCTCACTATGAAATTCAGATTTAAGAACGTTTAACAGTATACATTGTGACCTGCATATATTTTTCACTTATTGTGAAAATCGACGATGTTATAAAGTCAGGTATTTTGACTGAGACGTGGGTTCTCTAGCTATTTTAGAAAGTATGTTAGTATAACAGCGACCCTAGCTTCTTTTAAAAGCTATTATATGGTCAGGAACGTAACAGTTACAAAAAAAGAGCTTGGATAACCAACTTCTCAGGAATTATTAATTTCAGATTCTCAAGTTACATTTCAAATCTGGAAAGTGAGCAACACTGGAAAGAGCAGAGTTCACTTTCCGACAAGAAATTATGGATAACACGCTCATTAAGATAAGCAGTGTTCTTGAAATAGAATCATGTATAATGTACATATATATTATGGTGTCTAACCCTTGATTAACAAGGGGACAAGGCTAGACAACACACAAGCAGTGCAAATCATTTTGAACGGGCCAGATATCAACTCAATGTCGTTAGGGTATTACAGTATTTAAAAAATAATAATAATAATGAAACTGGCCAGCGGAGCGAAATGACGACTTATGTTGCGAAACTATTGTTTCGTGTGGATCACAAAGACAACAAGATCAAAATTTAAATGTGTGGATAGTTTAAAAAAAAAAAAAAAAAAAAAATTGGACACAAGGTCTATAAACTTGTAAGGTACAAAGTCAAACTAACCAACGTCGCTGACATTACAAAGAAAACATTAACAACATAACTACACATGCAGATGCGAATGAATGGATATTTTTATCATGGATTACAGAAAACGAAATATATCCTATGCTGAAGTAAGTAAGTGAATGGATTGATTTTGATGTGTTCATTAAATTATCATCACTTGGATGAGTAAGCCAACTCATAAAATGAAGAAACTTGATTGTGAAAGAAAAAGCTAGTCGATTCACATAATGGTGATGAATTGGACATGGAATATTGTGAATGTTGTTGGATGGGTTGGAAATATGGTTTTTTTTGTTTGTGTGTTAAATATATCAAACCGGACGAAGGCTTGCAAGATGTTGACTTGCAAATTGCAATACAAGCATACGGTTTTTCTCAAAGAAACAACTTATTTCATCAGTTAAGTGCTCATGAAAAGAAATATTAAAGGATGTTAGACGAATCGAGGGTAGCCAGATTGAATGTAGCATGTTTTACTGTAGCATTAAAGACATCGAGGCATCATTAGCGAAACGATGAGATGTGGATCAAGAGAATGCCTACAGAAAGTTACTGTATCTATAAATGATGTGCGCCACAACCAGGATTTGGAAAATAACTTGTAACTAGACTGCTATGCTTTTAAATTGTAAATGATGTTTTTTTTTTTTTGTTCTCTTTCATAAAAGTAGATTCTTGCAGATGTTAAATTTTCGATTCAGGAGTTATCCATCAACAAAGAGAAAGGTAATTGATGAGAATATTTAACCAAGTCTTGAATTCCAATAAATCAATTGATAAAACTATGCAACTTTCGTTTGAATGAGGACGCTCAAGAAACTTTGCCTCATGAAATTTCAAATATTGGTCAATGTAGATGTGAAGAAAAGAAAATTAAGGTAAATTGACTAATATACAAGTGGTGGATTTGGTCCATGAAGAAGGTGTTGATTTTTGTAGCATCAGAAAGTGCTCTAAGTCTCAAATTTGGTGTGGAGGCTTAGGGGTGTTGAGATATTTGAGGATTTGTTGAGTTATTTAAGGGATATGAACCAAAATTGGTTCAATTAAATTTGTATAAATTGATATGCCTCAAAGGCAAAAGGGATAGGAGGAAAAGTAGAGTAATTAGAGGTGTGGTTTGGACAGCAAAGTTTGCAAGCCTACGGGCTTTTGTAAAAGGGCCATTGACTTGTAAATCAGGCCAAAAACAAGATTTCTGTAAGTAATTTGGTTAAATGGAAGTGTGTTTTCAGAATTGTGTGTATCGATTTATTGAGCAAGCGAATATTTAAATTTCTGTAATGGGAATTGAGTAGAGATTGTGAATACTCTTCATATAAGGGTGATTTAACGGTATTTAGTTGGAAATTGAATATAGGAAGCAATAAATATCTGAACGAATGATTGTTTTCCAATTACAATTGAGTGCAAGGTTTTGTATTTGGTAAATTGACTTGAATGAAGTGATAAGGATTTCTTTAAGGAAATCGATGTCATTTAGAATTGAAACAAACCACTTACCTATGCAAGGATGAAGCATTAAAGTAACCGAGATCGTGGAAGCCAATCCATGGCAGAAAAAGTTTAGAATGCGTGCTCTGCAAATTCGACTCTGTTTGAAATAGTGAAATTGACTTGAGTTGCATTATTTAATTGAATGAAATTGTGTAGGAATTTCACACAGGTTTAGGGAGACGGAGCAGTGCGGCGAATATAAGATTTTAAAGCCACGAAATTGAAGCGTAGAATTCATGGTATGATAAAGGCGATTTGTTTTTTTTTATTTACAACTCATACCTGTGAATAGAGTTCAGGTTCGAGCGGGCCAGAGGATAGGAGATGATTTGGTGCGGCTTCCATAAAAGCAGTCGGTTAGCAGTGAAGAGTAGGCTCGAAGAAAGCGCTCCTGGAGATGATTGAAACCTGGTCTATTTAAATTAACGGTGTGTTGGCACATGTAAAACAGAAATCGAATGCTGAAAGGTGAGGTACCAGAGTTGTAAGTGATAATGGTGAGTCGACTGAGCGATAGGTATGAGGTTCGCTTTAATTAGCATATGAATGCATTGTTCGACTAAATTCAATCGATTTCAGATTCGATTTGATGAATTGAGTTCGAGTTGGAAATAGAATTGTGTTAATTGCAAGTGAAGTAGTTCTTAGAAGTTAACCAGTGAGCAATCCAAGTGTCCAGACGGTGAAGCGAGCACAAAAGGGGGCGAAAGAAGTTACAGTGAGAATTTAGAGTTGAACGCAGAGGAATTGTTGTGGTGTTTGTTGAAGAGTTTGCAGCGCTGGAGGAGCTTGCTGGCTGGAATTCATTTTGAATACAGATGAAATTGAAGGCGATTGCAATCTTTAGCGCAGAAAGGTTGAACAGTGTTTGGAAATTCGATGTTTGGAAGCAGGAGAAGGCGCGTTATGAACTGCGTTCATTCGATTGGATGAGAGGTAAGTTAAATTGCCTGGGCCAGATTGTTGTTATGTTGGACTTTGAATTCTGGTTGAATATAAATTGGGAGCGCTGGCATTCTTTTTAAACGATCTCACTGGCATTAAATCAAACAAGTTCGAATCTCATTGATATTGTGATGCATAACATCGATATGCAGTGGTATTAAACTGCCAGATTGAACTTTCAAAACATAGTTTTATATTGGCATTTGATTTTAATTGAAGTCTGGCTTTTTCATGGTCGCCCCAGCCAGAAGTTGGTGTGTGAATATTAATCAGGTGGAATGGTGAGGTTAAAAGCTTATTAAATATTCATAACCTCAGATTTGGGTGTGGATATTTGTTATGGTCAATATGTGAATGAAAAGACTTGAGGGTTAATTATATGAATGTTGGGTTTGGTCGATATGGGTTTGGCAAGTTTCCACTTATATAATGGTTCTATAACCAAGTATTATATAATGAAGGAATCTTCTTGAAGGTTAATGTATGAGCTTCCACATAATAGAGTTAATTGAATTTTGGGTTTTATGGAAGAGCCTTGTGCATACGTGGAATGGTTTTGAACTATATGTTTGAAGAGCTTCCGCAATTAAAAGTTGAAATTGCCCAGACATTGAAGTTTTATTGGGCAATTATTTGAGACGCATTTATATGCATAGTATTGGAGAGATTCTGGGTGTTGCAGGGTTTTCCTGCATCACAATTCCACTCGGTTCATGTTTTATTAAAATAATTAATTATTTTAATGGGGACCCTAAGTCTAAACTTAGGGAAATTAAATAATTAAAGGGTATCAATAAAACAAAGTGTAAATCTTCTAAAGAATGGAGATCAAGTCATGTTTCAATCTTAGCCATCGATTAGACATCTAATATGGGTCGTTGATATGTCAACGAGAAGACTATAAAGGAAAGCTTGAGTGTTATTTGGAAAAGACATCGAGACACTGAATTGATCTAAGATTGAAATTTCTGGGGCATGGTTTGCTGAGAAATTCGAGTTAGAGATCTGAGCAGTGAGGGGTAGAGATAACATTTGGAGAGAAAATAAATACTTGAATCTTTATTTTGAAACATTACGTAAGGATGAGTTTTACTTTGCTGGTACATGGATACCCATAAAGATAGAATGCTACTTCACTCTAGTGATACAGGATATATGCTGTTTGTTTAAATTTACTGGTGTATGGATACCGATATGCAAAATGTCATTTAAATTAACATTGCAAGAATATGAAATCATAGATTAAAAATTATAGATGAAACTATCTATTGATTCATTTCATTACATTTCAAATATGATTGAAGGAAAGGAAATAGAAGAGTAACTACATTTTGAATATGAAAAGTGAAACATATTGGTATACAGATTGAGATGGCTAAAACAATACATCATAGATGGAACATGTATGAACTAAACAGAAGCAGTATCTAAACGATAAATTGTATTGGACATATTGATACCTATGTGGACAAATGTTTTAATTCAAGTATGTTATATAAGTTCTAGGATCCATATCATAGATAGCAATGTATTTGAAATGTGTAGAGATTGTTATATGGGTAACAATTTGTTATGAACAATATAGATGCATATGTTGTAATATGTGTACGAGTGTTTACATTGCAGATTGTATACCAGTGATTACCTTGCGGAAATAAGATTACCGAAACAATCTACGTGATGATAGATTTCCAAGAACAGTTGAGACTCCCCGAGATCCCACGATAGAGTGTTGACCCTGGTCCTACTGGGAGGGGTGGAGGTGTTGCCCACCGTTTATCCTCCAATACCTGGAGTCATGGGAGGACTGTGTGAATCACGCTCTCCTAGACGTGTGATGATGACTGTCAGATGCCTACAAGCATGTCAGATCGACGTAATCGACACTGATATCATTGAGGTCTATGAATGGATCAGTAAAACTAATGCCATGGCATATTCCTGTAGAGGATGGATAGGATGGGAGTGGAAGAGATTAGGAAGGATATGATGATTTTAGAATAGTTTGGAGATTCGGTGAAGATGGGAAGTAACAATTAAATTACAGATACATACTTATTTAAACGGAAATTCAATCTTAAAATACAAGCATTCTACAATCACCCTAATCTCTAAAAACACAATATTGATATGAGTATATAAAACCATAAACTTCGAGACGAAGTTTTCTGAAGGGAGGAAGTATGTAACGACCCATTCCCAAGTTATATACAAAATGATATTAGCGTGTGAACGATATAGGCATTTGATAGCTACACTTGCCTATACCGCACACATCGCACTAGTACACCTACCTACTAATATCAAAATTACATAAATTGGGAACTTAATATTAAGATTTCAGATTTATATTAAGTTCAACTAAGTATAAAATTTTATGAAAAGAGGTAATAAAAGAAATGAAATAATAAAGTTAAATCCTTAAGTTAAAAATGAGTATACAAGGGGGGGGGGGGGGGATAATAAAGTATAGCCATTAGCTCTATAAACAAAACAACTATACAATGCACTTATAATACCCTATTCGTACTCACATTAATGTGGATCACCTCACCATAAAAACATTTAATATGAACATAAGGATGGATAAGGCCTTAGGAGGTTAGAGGCAGTGGAGGAAGGTTGTTTAAATTATATTCCTATCCAAATATAATGAAAAGTATACCACCATAAATACATATAATATCACCATTAATAATGATAAGACCTCGGGAAGTAAGAGGCGGTGGAGGGAGATTATTTAAGGGAGGTGATATGGAGGAGAAGGGGGGGATGTTTTGAGAGAAAAGAAACGAATTCTGCTTAAGTTAGATAAAATTGTCTGGGAAGGAGTCTCTGGGTTCTTGGAAATCTGGGCACGGGGGCAGAGGAGACATCCTCTGGGTCTGGGATTGTTCCCGGATTGGCTGGGAGGATTTGATTGTCCCGGTAATCTGTTCACGACATCACCAGGCGCTCAACAAATCTTCAGCCCACTTCAGGATTGTAAATTTGTGCTGATTTTCAGGTATTCCTCTACATATAGATTAATCATGTAAGCTGAAATTTCAATTTTAATTGTTAAAATGTTTCATTAGATCTGTTTTTTCTTAAATTTTAGTTCAGATAGGTACAATTTAGAAATCAGCGAACATAGTCACTACATTATATGGGTTCTTTCTGCAAAGAGAGTAATAAGCTCGTTGGGGCATCAAACTATCTAACATGGAAGAAAAGAATTGACTTGATACTCATAGAACAAGAAGTAATGGAATTGTTACTGGGGAGAACATTAAGCCAAGCAAGGACAAGACACAAGAACTAGCGAAGTACAAGAAAGGGAAAGTAAGGGCTAAAAGGATCATAGTTGAATTAATTAAGGATTCTCTTGTTCCATTCGTAGCAAACCTAAAGACTTTCAAGGCCATGTATGAAAAGCTAGTGAATTTGTACTCAGTAAGTACAACAGGGCAGAAGATGTCTTTGCAGAACAAGTTATATAGAATGAAGAAATCAAAGGATGAGGATGTGGCATCCTTTCTCATGAGAGTCTCTCAACTAAGAGACCATCTAGAAGGACTTCGGGAACCAATTAGTGATTCTGAAGTAACCATCTGTGTACTAAATGCATTGCCACCAGAATGGAGAAGCTTTGTAACAAGCATCTACTCCAAGAAGTGTTCAACTCCCTTTGATGAGTTGTGAGCTCAGTGCATATTGGAAGAATCAAGGATCAAAGTAAAAGATGATATTGGATCAAATGAGTAAACTCAAGCCTTTCTAGCACGAGTCAAGAAGCTGAAAAAGGGAAAGTTTGGAAAGTCCAAGAAGAAAGACATGTCCAAGGTTCAATGCTTCAAGTGCAATGAGTTTGGACACTTTAAAAGGGACTGTTCAAACCAACAAAAAACAAGAGAAATGAAAGGAGTGAATCTCATGTAGTCGAAGCAGTGGGAGAACCTGAGAAGAAGGCAAAGGAGGAGGTAAGTGAAGTATCTTTACTACTAAATACGGTTCACTAATTGTCAGGTTATTTATTAAGATTAATTTTTCTTTTAGGATAGTGTGCTTGCATCATAACAAGAAAGCATATGATAGTGGCATATTTTGAAATTTACATGATTGAGTTGCTTTATAGAAATCATCTAGATAGATAGACCATTTTGCATAATGTTCATCCAAGGATTATCTCACATCATGTTAGAAGTTGTCATATTGCCTAATTGAATCATCATGATCCTAGAAGGACCTTCATTATAAAAGGTCCTCGGGAAAGGCATCATGACAAGGAAAATAGACATTCCATGTAATGTTGAATCAATATTGTTGAAGGGATGAAGGAATGCAATGAGTCAAGTTGCAGGGTCATATAGCTAAGTGATTGGATCAAAGCATAGGAATGCATGTTTAAAATCAACTTTGGATAAGATTCATAAGCACAAGAATCTTATGGAAGAAAGTTGGTTTAAAATTATTCCTGAGTACCTATGATGTTGGAGAAAGAATAGAATTTGACTTACTTAAGGATGTATAAAAGATTAAGACTTTCTCTAGAATATGTAAGATAATGTCAAATGTTTAACATCCAGTATTGTTTCCAGAAGAAAAGTTGTAACTTGGTAATCAAGTTCGATCCTTGGGCACTCTGATGCATCAAGGAAGATTCATATGGAGATGAACCAAAAGGATTTTGATGGAATGAGACGGTCACCATGGTGAGGTTAGTCTAATTTTCATTATTGTTGGTTATCTCGTTAACATATTATTTTGCTACCTCGAAGAATGTTGCAGGAATATATGATGCCATTTGAGGCAAGTTCAATTGTATGAATGAAGAATATCGAGGGAAGCTCAATATCTAGTACCTGGCAACTGTGAAGTCAAGATGTGGACATATTGGGATTAAAAGGTAGCAGTGTGAGAAGATAACCTGAAGGTCAAAGGAAGATCACTTTCAAGAAGAAGTTATGATCAATTTGAAGTTTGGAAAGGCTCAATGTAATGCCTTCATATCAAAGAAGAAAGTGATAAGCAAGAAGATTGGCCTGGAACCTATCACAAGATTAAAGAGAGAAGGTGGCTCCATGATAGCTTGAAAGAAAGACAGCTCGATGATGTCGAGGAAAGAGGGAGTCAGGCAACTATGAAGAACTAGTAGTTGATACTCTTATGAAGACAAGTGGTGAGGCTAGTGATGATGACTTCCCAAATAGAAAGGAAGTTTAGATCTCCTCTTAATTTGAGAGGGAGTAAAGGAGTTTCCTTGTATAGGAGAAAGGTTCTATTCTCAAGATTAAAGGAGAATAGGGATATCCTTTATGGTTGAGAGGAAGTGATGTTGGACATCACATGTGCATTCTCTCCTCTTCAGGTGATGAAGAGAGAATGATAGAGGATTGGATAAGCATTTGTGGTTTCCTTGAGGATAAAGAATCCAAGAAAGGAAAGGTACCGACCCTCTTTGAGGATGTGACAGGTAAGCAAGACGAGTGGTCGACTATGGATGTCCTCTCTGGTTTAGAAAGAGTGATGTTGGACATCATGTGTGCATTCTCCTCTTCAGGTGATGAAGAGAGAATGACAGAGGATTAAATAAGCATTTCTGGCTTCCTTGAGGATAAAAAATCCAAGAAAGGAAAAGTACCGACACTCTTTGAGGATTTGATAGGTATCCAAGAGAAGAGTGGATGAAGAGGACTGATATTCTTTGAGGACTCAGGATTGGAGATCCAAGATAAGAATAGTCCTAAAAGTACATACCTTGTAGACATCTGGATGGGGTATGTACCTTGTAGAGGTAGTTGGGTATCACACATAAAGCCTCCCAGCATAATGCTTTTGATTAAAGAAGAGCTTGTCTAGTTAGGCCTCATAAACAGTGTTGGTCATGATGATGATGCTTATAGTATGGCTCATCCATCTAACTCTTCTTATGAGAACTCTTCAGTTTGAGATATGATGTTTTACTGGTTGTACAATTATGAATACCTCCCTAGTTAAGAGGGAGTACTGAGAAATGTAACAAGTTTCGGTCTTCATAATTGTAGTACTCATTTCAATATGTATCCTATGTAAAAAATAAGAAAAGAAAAGAAAAAGTCATTATTATCAAAGCATGGGTTTCATGCTCATTATTGATGGTCTTCTAGGTAAAAGCATGTTCTTCGTACTTCTAGGGTTTGTTAGGTCTTAGGATTTATTGTCATGAGCCAAAGGAGTCAACATCATGTTTAGAAGACCCTTCCGGGCAAAATATATTTGTAAAAAGAATTATTTTCAAGTCTAGAAAGTCCTGGAAGCTCCAAAAGTACAAGTCGGCCTTGGGAACATCAAGTTGGCTTAAAGGAGGGAATTTGACCCCTTGAGAAGGCTATATAAAGGAGCAGTTTGAATTAATTTGGGAATCACTCACTCCACAAGTTCGATCTATCAAGAAAGAGTTTGATCTAAAGTTGGGAAGCAAGAAGAAGAAGAGTGAAGGTCTACGAGAAGCTAGAAGGAAGAAATTTCTTGTTTTGGGGCTCTATCTCTCTCACACGTGTGAAATTCTAGGGTTTCTAGGTTGTAAGAAGAGGCTGAAGTTGCAAGTAAACCATTGAGTGTTGTAGGTACTAATTCATTTTGAGGGATGATTTCATCAATTGCTTGAAGTTTATCTCTAAATTGAGAAATCCTCATGAAATACGAGGTTATAGCATCATTCCTTGTCATTCTAACATCACGAAGCTCATTCTTCAAACTCATTGCTTGACCAATATTGTTGATAGTTTACAACCCAATTAGGGCATCATAAATTTTCTTTGAAGAGTCAAAGATTTGCAATATATGGGATCAAATGATCTCTGACAGACTCTACAATGATACTTCTAATTGTAATATCAACTTTCTCAAATTTTAATTTCTCTTCATATTTTTCCAGTTCAGTGACTTTGCCTTTCACAATACCCAAGAGATCTTCCTTAGTAAGAAGAATATTAATCCTTGTTTTCCAAGCCCTAATTTGTAGCTCCTTCTAATTTGATTTATTCCTTCATATAGGAACCCATAGTCATAGACAAGCAAAAAAATTGTAGATGTAGGGTTTTTCTCAAGAGTGATCTCTTAACAAGGCATCTTCAAGAGTGATCTCAACGCCCTTTTCGTCACCAAAGCTATGATACCATGTTGAGCTTTCAAGTGCAATAGATACAAGCATAATATTTCTAAAATACTGGTAATTACTTCTAATGATATATGTCTTCTTTTAATAATTTCAGTTTATCATCAAGCAATTACACTTCAGAAATTCAACCATAGACCATAAAGACAGTGGAGATTACAATGCACAAAGAGAACACAAGATTTACCTTGGGAAAACCCACTTGAGAGAAACCCAACAACCTTCTTCTTAGATAAATTCTTCAGTTCAACAAGAGATACATCTAATGTAGCTAGTCAACTAGGAGGTCAAATTAACCAACAAAGCTTACAGTCAAACCTAGTCCACATCCCTCAAGTCAAGCCCTTCAACTGTCCTACAACTCAGCCCTGCAATTCAGCCCTGCAACTTCGACCCTGCAACTCAGCCCTGCAATTCAGCCCTGCAACTTCGACCCTGCAACTCGGCCCTACAACTCGGTCCTGCAAACTTCGGCCCTGCAATTTCGCCCCTACAACTCGGCTTGTCCAGAAACTGCTACCCATAATTTACACGTGTGAAGCCTAGAGAAAGAAATGTGAGGTAGAGAGAAGAGAGAGAGAGATATTTGTCCTTCTTATCCTTCTTGTCCTTCGCTTGGATGCCCAGAAAGTATCTTTCTTGTGTGAAGTCGAATGGTGCCTTTGTGGAAGAGGTCGAATGCCTTTATATCTTTTTTTTTTTTTTTTGGAATCTAAGCTTCTGTGATCCATAATATAAATTTGTAGAAATTCTTTCGGTAGTAATCACATGCAAAAGAACGAGGTCGACGCGTTTCGAACCAACCAGTGTGGTTCATCATCAGGACTATGTGAGAGATCAGATCCAGTCATTAAGTATAAATAGATGTAGAAATGATTCAACTAGCCGTTAGGATAACGGCTAGTTTGACTTTGAAAAAGTAAATATTCCATTATTTATTTATTTATTTAATTTATTTAATTTTATTTATTATTATTATTATTATTATTTTAATTTATTTATTTGTAAAACCTTTAATATATTAATACAATGGTAAGTAATTTAACAAATCGTGGTGTAAATTTTTGTAAATTTTGATTAAATTATATAATAATTAATTATTATTATTAATTAATAAATATAATTAATTCTTATTATAACACACCATCATCAAATAGTCAAACAAAGAGTCAGAATAAATAAATAAATAAAATAATTAAATAAATAAATAAAAATAACATAAAACAAATAAATAAAAACAAAAATATAAATTAATAAATCATAAAAAGATTTTATTAATTAAATAATTAATATTATTATTATTTCTATTTTTATTTATTTTAATTTAATTTATTTATTTATTATTATTATTATTTATTTATTTTTATTTATTTTTATTTATTTAATTATTTATTATTATTTATTATTATTTATTTATTATTATTATTATTATTATTATTATTATTATTTAATCAAATAAATAAATTCCAGCATCTGCTGATATTCCAACCGTCATCTCTATTGAGATTAACGGGCCTTTTTTCAATTTCAATAGCCTCTCTCAACTTACGATGATGGAAATGGTCTATTCTAGCAATGACCTTAGCATCTTCAATGCAAACATGATGGTTAGTCTTTTCTGCATGCTCAGCTAAGGCGGATGAGCGAGATCTTCTATGCTTGATATCAGCCGCATGCTCACAGATCCTTTGATTAATGGACCGACCCGTCTCACCAATGTAAGGAGTCCCACAGGAACAGGGAATGATGTATACACCTTTTCCATCCCTGGGGTCAATCGGATCTTTAACCGATTTAAGAGAACTACGAATTGAATTAAGGGGCTTGAAATAAGAAGAAACCTTATGCTTTTTAAGGATTTTAGAAATCTTATCAGTGGTACCCTGGATGAACGGAAGGCTGACACTGCCATACCATTCACTAGGTTCTTTTTTATTTTATAGCCTTTATATCTTGTTTTGCCTTCACGAATGGGTGTGTCTCATCACTGGGGGCAACTTGAATTGAGGGAGGGTCAACTTGACTATTTTGCATAGTTACACGGGTACCGCTCCCAAGCATTGGAGAGCATGTACCCCAAGCTCCCCCGCTCCTGTGAGCTTGGGAGCTTTTAGGAAACATTCCAAAACCATCGGGAGCTTCAATGGGTACTTTGGAGCTTTTAGGGAGCTTCACTACAATGAATAAGTGCAAACTTAGGTTTATTTGACGTTGCCAACTTAGGTGCTGCTTAAATTGATGGAATTGTGCTAAAAGAAGGGTATGTTGCTGGGTCTAGATATGGATATGGGTCTGGAACTAAGCGTAAAAACCCGTTTATGGACAACCCTTCTATCCAAATAAAGATGAGGTGCCTGCCAATCCTGATTTGCAAGATTTGCATGGAAATAAATAAATTATTTTATTTTTATTTTTAATATATATTAAGTTTTAATATATTATATTATTGTCGCTCCCAACTTGACGTTTCCTGTAAATTTGGGCAAAACTTCTAGCTATGTCGGATACTCGTTCCAGCGTACCGGAAGTACCTGCGTACCAAAAACTCGTGCAACATAGCTATTTTGGAGCCAAAAATTCAAAATGACATGAAGAACATGTCTTACAAAATCTTTATACATTACAAGGACTAAAATATAAATTATGAAGACCGACCATAGCTACAAAATTCAACAATATACACTTACTAATGATTTTTATGTAATAGGGTTGGTTGATACTAATGTGGTGTTGCAAGTACAATGGTTGTATTCGCGAGAAGATTCATAATGAACTGCCAAGCTATGGAAATGGAATTCTGAGATCCAAACGGTAGTAAGGTAGTACTAAGAAGCATGACCAATGGGGGTAGCTGAATTTTCACAGCCCAACAAATGGAGGTCATACCCAATCAAGGAGAAGTCACTTGCATGTCTGCTGTAGAACTACATGTAATAGCTTACAATTTAATGAGGTCAGGTATGAAGAGACTGCGGAACGTGACACATTCTTGAGAGATTGGAGAGCCCATCTCTTAGTAGAGTACTCCAAGAATAAATTTGCTTGCAAAGTATTGGACGAACTCAATCATGATGATAGGTACAAGGTGGAAAACAAGATTGTCTTCTATAAAGATGAGATATACTTTGTCCCTGAATCTACACTCAGGGAGAAGCTTGTCAGAACTACACATAACAACCAGCTAGAATTACTCATCCTCAGATCAAGAAATATACAACAGCATGTATAGATCAAACTGCTGGTGCAAACAGGGGCCACAAAGGAGAGCAAATTATAGTAGTAGATCCTTCCAAAAAGCTTAAGAAAAGAAGCACAGGTCGCACTGTTTATAAGGAGCACTTCAAGGGACGTGGAAAGGGGTACGCAACAACAAAAATGCCTCTTGGGATGGCAAAAATTACAGGAAGAAAAGATCTGATCCATGATAATAAGACGATTCATAGCCCAACTTCAAGTCAGGTAGTCATTATGAAGGCTACCAAATCATTCGTGTCAAAGAAAAAAGGTCGCAATATTGCAAGAGAAATTGCTGCCACTAAATTTCTGTAGTTTGAACTTTGATGGGCTGTTTTCCCACACAGGGCTGAAGATTTTCAGTGACCAGCCACGCTTAAAAGATAGTGCCCCGGAAACTGGAAATAAGTCACCTTCAAAGGGAAAGGGGCCAGCAGCAAAGGATGGACAGCATGTGGAAATTATTGCAAAGGGTTCACTACTTAAGGGAGGATCCACCACCAACAAACTGTTTCTAAATACTTACATCTGCATCATTTGCACAGACTTCACTTATGATGAAAAAGGTGAAAGCAGCAGCTGTGGCATGACAGTGATCCCTATCAGCATGTTAATTATCTGGCAAAGGAAGGAAGTTACAAAATCTAAAGAAGAGTTTATGGAAGGGAAAATTTCACTGCACCCGGATCTGTCATTGCTTGGGGAGAAGAGTTTATGGAAGGGCAAATTTGTTGCACCCAGATCTGTCATTGCTTGGGGACAAACAAAGTCGGGAAGGGAGGACTGTAATGTCCCCAAGGGATTAATTGGCCCAAGGGACGAAGTAGCCTATCAATCCCCGTAGGCTATATTCTTGGATAAAGGGGAAAATCCCAAAATTTCCAATGTTTGGGCAACAGGGGGCAAGTTCTGGGGCAGTTGGGGAAAAAATACCAAAGTTGGGGTTTCTTGTGAACTCCACTCAATTAATTAAGGAGAAAAATCCCCTCAAGGAAATCTATAAGTACAAGAGGGTTAGATTCGTTTGAGGCATGATTGGATTGGATTATTTGTCTCTGTTTTCTTTGAGCTTGAGGATCTGACGGTTTTAAGACCCCATTTATCAGGCATGATTAGATTGGATTATTTGTCTCTGTTTTCTTTGAGCCTGAGGCTCTGAGGGTCTTAAGACCCCATTTCTCCTTGGACTAGTTTCAGTGGAAGTGATCCCACCCTACATAGTCACTTTTCTTTGTTCTGGCAACAGAGATTTAGCTATCTGAAAAAGCAGCGAAGCCTTTGTGGAGATTCTGAGTCAAGTTGACCTAATCCTTAAAGATCTGCAAGTATGTCTGAGGTAAACAGGAACGAATCCCCTAAAGGAAGAGTGAGACTATCTGAGACTGAGGTATGCGAAACTGTACTGAGGCAGAAGGTCGAATTATCATGAGGCAAAGGTAACGAGTTTCTGAGGTAAATGACATCTTGAGACCAAGATAAATCTGTAGACTGTGACAGACCAGCGAGAATTTCCTGCGCATAGACAAGGGTTTCCTGAGCTTAGATGAGGGTTAATTCAAGTAAGAACAAAGCCTTCCTGAGGCCAACTAAAGGACGGGTTTAAGCCTGTGCCAGATTGTTATTTTTCTGAGACATTACAGTAGCCCAGAGGTTAATTCAGGAGTTTCTGGAAAAATTGGAAGCCAATCTGAGCTAGATCTGAAAGCAGAAGTTCATTCAAACCACCTCACTGTCATTCTGAGACAATTCTGATCCTAGCTCCAAAGTTCTGTGACTCTCGGTCAGCTTCCTGTGACGGAATTAGGGCTTCATCCTGAAGCCACTCAGATATCTCTTCTAATCAAAATCTACAAGGAATTATAAATTATGGATCAATATAATACAGTTCGGGTCATTGCTCCTTAGTCAAACTCGGTTGAATCTTTTTCTGAGGAGTTCACATTCTGAGACAGAGACGCAAGGGTCTCTTCCTGTGGTATTTCGTAGCATCAGGGAACAAGTAACAGCTACGGCCCCAATAGAAAAGTAGCAGAATTTATCATTATTGTTTGTCTTGTCTGCAGGTCAGTTCAGGAAACTAAGATCAATTTCTGTTGCTAATTTGCTTAAGTGTTAGAATTACTGTTGAATACAATTCTGTGCTTGGAATTTCTTATTGATGGTTGGCCAGTATTATTTACTGTGGGTTTAAGAACTATAATTACTCATTCATGTATTAGTTTTGTTATTTGTTGGAAAGCACTGGCTGTTTCATTATTGGATAAATGAAGGAATTCTGTTGAAGAAACCCTAGTCCTGAGAAACCCTAAGTGCAAAAATTGACATTGTCCTAGCATACTACACATCAAAGGAATAAAGATGTCAGACATTAAAACCTCCACTTTCCACACCTTTTGAGCAATCAACAATCAGTCCATCACAGAATGTTACTCAAGAAATGAAAATGATTTCTTGAAAAGAGTTAAACATATAATCTTTAATAAACTTATGGCACCAGTCACCATCAAAAACCACTTTATTCCAATTCTAATTGTTAACCCAAAAACACAGAGAGAAACAGAGGAAAACTGCACTTGTTCGCATACCATGAAGGATGTCATGAAGTGATCCCATAGGTGCAAACTCATAAGCAAGCACTCGCATGCTCCCATCAACACAATACCCGACCAGTTCAACCAGATTTTCATTCTTCAACCTCGAAACCATGGAAACCTATAAAATGATCCAAATGTCACTCAATCTAGGCTATTATTTGGCTGAGTACATCAATAACAATAAAACTTTAAAACTTCTTGTCATGAGAATTACACAAACGATATTATATTACAAAGAAAAGAAGAGCATTGAAAACACATTTCACACAAGAAATTCGATGGACCTGAAATTAGCACATTTCCAGTTGATAAAAGTACCATTTCTGGCCCACCTGTGCAAGTAATTCCTGATCTGGTTGTTTTCTGGCATCCAACTTTTTAATAGCTGAAGCAACGCCATTTTTTAAGATCCCATGATATACTGGACCGTAAGAACCTTCTCCAATCAGCGAATTTGAACTAAAGTTATCTGTTACCTCCCTCAATTCCTCCACTGTGATTTCAGGAACAGCAATAGGCTGAAGTTTTATATTTTGACCATTCCTCAGAGCTGTGTTTGCATTTTCGTAAACATCATTTCCTGCAAAAGCCCCATGAAAAACTTTTTAAAAAGTTTACTGTTTTCAAATACATTGAGCTTTAGAAAAATATAAATCAAGTTTTAGTTTCAATTAACACGAGAGAGAGAGATGAGTAAACTGTGGAGCAATACAAGAGTTTCATGTCCAAAATCACACACATATGCTCTCAATACTTTACATTCCATAGAACATGAAACTCGTTGTAGATGGAAGCAAGCAGCCACTAGTAGAGGAACTCAAAAAGTAAAGTTATTAATCAAGAAATCAAAGTAGAAAGAAACATCAAATAGTTTTGTCTCCCTAATATTCTCACAAAGAATACTAATGAGTAGTACATTTCCCAGTCTCAGACGATGAAACTCTGAAGAGCTGAGAAACATATTGATCTGCCTGCCAAGTTCAAAATTTAGTTAAATGCACAGTTGCAGCTGATGGTAGTGAGACACTCTCTGTAACAATTCCTAACATCAGAAAAGAATTATTGCATACATCTATACCATAATTTTGAAACTCAAACTTGGATGGACTCAAACAAGTCTGATTTCAAAGACTTGGTCCACCAAAAACTACATGAAATAATTAACTTTATTGGATTCCAAACCATTTGAAACAAAGCATGCAAAGCTTGCTCATATATATAACATGTAAGGATGAACATATCAAAATGGCAACAAGTGCAATACATATCAGCAACAAAATACATAAACATGCTACAAGCTACTGGCCTACAATATGGTGCAAATCATTGATCAACATGATCAATCATCAAAATCATCACCACTGCTAGCAATGGGATTATTAGAAGGAGCTACAAAATCATCTCTGGTGCATATTCTTCAGACTCCTCGGACTCCTCAAACTTATAATATGACAGAAAAAGCTTAGCATGCCTAACCAATGATTTTGACTTGAATGGAGGGTACATTTTTGCTAAGGCCATGGCAGAGGATTTCAGCAATCAATACCAATAACATCAAACCGTATACAGGGCTTGATGCCCTTTGATTAAATGCCAATCCATACCCTCATACATGATGGAATTCCATGAAAATGTTTCAATCCTACCAAACCAGAGGAGTCATGCTCTGATTTGATAAAATCAGTACCAAACCGGCCCACCAAACCAATTTGAAGACCAAGTTGGTTTGGCCAGCAATCAACTCGGCCAAGTTGACAAAGTATGCATCAACTCGAACCAACTTTCAAAATTATGGTAAATACATGAAAATGCACATCTTATTTTAACTAAGAGCAAAGATATCAAGAAACTAACACCGGTCATCAACCATCCCATATATTCCTAATCCTAAGGTTACTATTATGATCTAATTCAATGCTTCTTTATGTTTAAGTATTTTCTAAAAATGTCTGATAACAAGGTTAGAGCACTTCGGAATTTTAACTTTCACAATGACAAGTGTTAAAGTCTTTACATTCCATGTGAAAATTCTTATGCATGGATGGAAAATAGTGAATGATTTGCATTATACATTAGAAAAATAATCAAATAATAAAGTAGATGCAAATAGAAAAGGCTAAAGCTATACATGTTGATTGGGTCTAGCCCAGGAGGTTGAGAGGAGTATTATTTGTTGGTCTTGTGTGAGGTTGTCTGCCTCCTTTAAGGGTTTCAGAAAGTGATTCTTCGATTTGGGTCTCAATTCCGACCTCTTTGCCTTTTATGATTTCTGGCATAGTTGTGTCTGCAGGGTAGGCTTCAACAGGTGAACTCATGGCCTAGGGAGAACTGATAGCAGAATGTAAGCTCACAAGAGATGTAGGGGCTAGTTTGCTAAGCCTGGCACTTTTTCCTTGGTAGACCTTGGGTATTTTAAAGCCAAAGGATATAGAAGGGACCTTTGTGTCTTTTTGGCTAGGAGTTGGCACAATAGGGGTTCTTTTCTGAGTCTTTTTCCCCTATTTTACAGTTTTTTTCCTTCCTCTTATGGCCTTAGAGGGTTGAGGTTGAAAACCTCCCTAGAATAGGAAGTGGCTCCAAGTTCTCTCTGGTTTGGCCAATTGGTTTTCAATCAGCAGCTTAATGAGGGCTTTGTGGTAGACAAAATGGGGGAAGGGTCTGTTCTTGCTCTGAAACGAGCTGCCATATGCCTGAGACTCTCTAACAAGTAGAAACAAGTGTTCATCCTAACTTGATCAGCCAAATGTGCAAGAAAGGAGAAGTGATAGAGATTTACCCGGTTAAACCTTCATTCTCAGGTGAAGTACGACTGGGTTATCTTCAAAAGCCAATTCCATTTGTCTGAACCTTGGCTCTCCAGTTTCGATTCCTAAACTCCTCCTTCAAAAAGAAGGCCACATCGACTCTTGCCAACAAATGGCTTCTAAAAACTCGCACCTTGTCTGCTAGCAAGGTTGTGTGTAATGTTTCAAAATAGGAAAAACAATGCTAATACCAAAAACCATAATTTACACCATGGAAAATTAAACACATTGGAATAAATACTCAAAACAACATGATATCCGGAAACAACTAAGCCATCTTATTATGAAATGGGCAAGAGTACAAATATATAGAGAAATGCACCTAGGCTTGCCTTTTAGGCAAGCTGAGCAAAGCCCAGATGAAACCACAAAACCCAAAAAGACTGCCCAGTAATGCTTTGCACTATCCCAGTGAATCTGCACTAGCTGCTGCAATAGAATGACTGAAAACCCCACCTCTAGTGCTCAGAAAATTGTGCAAAATTATTTTTGAGGTCCTTGTCAAAAACCAAGAAAAAACCCAAAAATGGTTTGGCCTGGTTTTGACCGTCCAAAATTGACCTCCAAAAGCCCTAGCAAATTTGCACTGTCTGCTGCAAAGATATGGCTGACAACCCCATCTCTGATGCTCTGAAAATTCTGCAAAATTATTTATGAGGTCCTTGTCAAAAACCCAGAAAAACCTAGAAATAATTTGTTCTGGTTTTGACCTTCCAAAAATGACCTCCAGCAGGCCCTACGCTCCCCTAGTACTTGTTGAATACATTGTCTACAGAACTACCAGTGAAATACTCAACAGCCCTCCAAGAATGCAACAAATAATTCCTTTGGCACTTCGCCTATCTCTCTCGACAAACAATGGCCCAAATGGCTGAGGCACTCTCCCACAAATGCACCCAGCTTTACCTCCTCTGCCTTGGCCCAGTGACTGCCACACTGCTCCTGAGATACACTATCAATCTCAGCCTCTGAGGTTCGCCTATAGCTTAACAAGCTAATGAACCTTTCTCCACCAAATATTCTCCCGTCAATCAACCCCCGGAATCAACCAGCAACCATCACACAAGAATACAACTGCGTCCTCCTGGAATACCTCTGCATCCTCCTGAAATACACACTGTTGGGGCAACTAAATGCAATGTTGAAGATATCACAATGAAGCTCTCTCAGATGATAATGGAAAACCAATCTACGGTGGCACTCGAAGTACCCCAAAGAATGGTTGAGTTCTCCACTCGAAAAACTCGTGCTAAACAACAAGTGACCCAGCTAAGCAGCTCCAGCAACAGAGATAAAATCGATAAGCCAAGAATGCAGGGGAAAGTTTGCTAAGCCTAGCACTTTTTTTTTGGTAGACCTTGGGGATTTTAGCGCCAAAGGATGTAGAATTTGGCTAGCAGTTGGCTCAATAGGGGTCGTTTGTTGAGTCTTTTTCCCCTGTTTTACAGTTTTCTTCCTTCCTCTTAAGGCCTTAGGGGGTTTAGGTTGAAAACCTCCCCGGAATAGGAAGTGGCTCCAAGTTCTCTCTGCTTTGGCCAACTGGTTTTCAATCAGCAGCTTAATGAGGGCTTTGTGGTAGACAAAATGGGGGAAGGGTCTGTTCTTGCTCTGAAACGAGCTGCCATATGCCTGAGACTCTCTAACAAGTAGAAACAAGTGTTCATCCTAACTTGACCAGCCAAATGTGCAAGAAAGGGGAAGTGATGGAGATTTACCCGATTAAACCTTCATTCTCAGGTGAAGTACGACTAGGTTATCTTCAAAAGCCAATTCCATTTGTCTAAACCTTGGCTCTCCAGTTTCGATTCCTAAACACCTCCTTCGAAAAGAAGGGCACATCGACTCTTGCCAACAACTGGCTTCTAAAAATTCACTCCTTATCTGCTAGCAAGGTTGTGTGTAATGTTTCAAAATAGGAAAAACAATGCTAATACCAAAAACCATAAATTTACACCATGGAAAATTAAACACATTGCAATAAATACTCAAAACAACATGGTATCCGGAAACAACTAAGCCATCTTATTATGAAATGGGCAAGAGTACAAATATATAGAGAAATGCACCTAGGCTTGCCCTTTAGGCAAGCTGAGCAAAGACCAGATGAAACCAAAAAACCCAAAAAAGCTGCCCAGTAATGCTTTGCGCTATCCCAGTGAATCTGCACTAGCTGCTGCAATAGAATGATTGAAAACCCCACCTCTAGTGCTCAGAAAATTGTGCAAAATTATTTTTGAGGTCCTTGTCAAAAACCAAGAAAAAACCCAAAAATGCTTTGGCCTAGTTTTGACCATCCAAAATTGACCTTCAAAAGCCCTAGAAAATTTGCACTGTCTGCTGCAAAGATATGGCTGACAACCCCATCTCCGGTGCTCTGAAAATTCTGCAAAATTATTTTTGAGGTCCTTGTCAAAAACCCAGAAAAACCTAGAAATAATTTGCTCTAGTTTTGACCTTCCAAAAATGACCTCCACCAGGCCCTACGCTCCCCCAGTACTGTTGAATACGTTGTGTACAGAACTACCAGCGAAATACTCAACAGCCCTCCAAGAATGCAACAAATAACTCCTCTAGCACTTCCCCTATCTCTCTCGACAAACAATGGCCCAAATGGCTGAGGCACTCTCCCACAAATGTGCCCAGCTTTACCTCCTCTGCCTTGGCCAAGTGACTGCCACACTGCTGAGACACTGTCGTCTAGGCCTGCGAGGGTTCTAACTGTGTGCTTGTTGTGTTCTTCTGCTTCATCATTCTCTATCAATCAGCACCGGAATCAACCGACAACCATCACATAAAAATTTGTTAACGTCACTGCGAGCTCTGCCTTTGTTGGGGCAACTAAATACAGTAACTAACAGAGAAAATAAGTAGGCTCTCGGGATGATATGGAAAAACCCAATCTCAGGTGGCATTCATTTTGAGAACGGGTGGAGTTTATATAGCTGGAAAACTGTATTAATATGGTAGGCAGAAGCAAGTAGCTCGAGCAACAGAGATAAAATCAATAAGCCAAGAATGCAGGGGAAAGTTTGCTAAGACTGGCACTTTTTTTTTGGTAGACCTTGGGGATTTTAGCGCCAAAGGATGTAGAATTTGGCTAGGAGTTGGCTCAATAGGGGTCGTTTGTTGAGTCTTTTTCCCCTGTTTTACAGTTTTCTTCCCTCCTCTTAAGGCCTTAGGGGGTTTAGGTTGAAAACCTCCCCGGAATAGGAAGTGGCTCCAAGTTCTCCCTACTTTGGCCAATTGGTTTTCAAACAGTAGCTTAATTAGGCCTTTGTGGTGGACAAAAAGGGGGGAGGGGTCTGTTCTTGCTCAGCCAGGCTGTCTTTTAAGACTCTCTAGAAAGTAGAAACAGGAAATATTCTATCCTAACTTGGAAACATTAAATGTGAAAGTGGAAATGATGAGATTTCGGTTAAATGATGTACCATGTTGATTAGTGGTAGGTTATCTTCAAAATCTGATTCCATTTTTCTTGTGTGAATCCTCTAAACTTGACCTGGCAGTTTGGGATTCTTGAACTCCTCCTTTGAAAGGGGCATCATCACTGTAACACATGGCCCAAAAATTCACTCCACACTGCAGCAGCAGGGACAGCAGGGTCGATGTTTTGTGACAGAGAGGAGAGAAGGAGGAGCCACTAGCCTCCACATTTCATGAGGTAGGAGCTAATGGACAGGCCATGCTCAGTAGTGGTCGATCCTTGTTGGAAGACTCAAACAACAGGCACTGGTCGATGTTGGATGTCAGGTATGATTCCAACAAATCTGGTGCTTTAAGTTCGGCGGTTGGCATACACTTTCTGTCCTAAAATCATTTGATGACTCAGGGTCGATCTTGGATCTTTGAGGAAGGCAGGACAGACTCATTCTCCAGGCAGTGCCACCACTTTCCACAGGCAAATAATTAGCTTTGACAAAATGTCTCCATTTTAGGAAGCAAATTTTATTAATGAGTAAACGGGGGAGGTTATTATACTCCAGGGTGAATCTGGTACATTAGGGTGCAAATTCTGGTGGAAATCATTACAATTTGGGAAAATCACGTTTTAAATCATGACTAATTGATAAACAATGTACCGATGACGGCGGAAAAAGCAATGAATTAACATTTCACTTACCCATGGCACGCTTGCAAATCTTATCATTGTCGATGAGGTGGTCAGCGTAATTCCAAACTTTAAATTTTAAATTCGTTTTTGGCGTTGACAGTTGGCTTGTCAATTACACTGGAAATGTTGATAAGCCCATTGTCAGCGAATTTCTTCATAAAACATTATCGGAACACTAAAGCGTTGATAGCATCACTATCGATGATTTCCGTGTTTATTACAACTAAAATGATGACACTGAAACTGTCAGTGTTTTCTGAAAAAAAAATTAAAAACAAAGTTAATGTTATAACAGCACCCACCCCTTGCATCTTTGAACCATATTCATGCTTCATGTTATTTTCGATATTTTCTAGGAACTATGTTTGCACTCCCACATTGTATTCATATTAGTTGTATTCTTTAGTCCCATTGACCTACTTTTATGGTCATTCGTTTGACATCAATAAAATTATCTCCTTTCTCCACAAGATCTGCACTTTAGGTGATTCACTGATGAGATGTGGGGCACAAACACTATTGGTACTCCAACGTTGTAAAGGGCCCCTTCTTGCATTTTGAGTCATTGGAAGTGTTGATTTCTCATAGGGTCTTCTAAAGTGATAATTACTTCTAATGATTTAATAAATTTTCATATTCTTATGCATCGTTAAGCAATTACACAGAAGACATCAACAATATAGCGTATATGATAGTAGGATCATGAAGAGACAGCCAAGCCAAGAACATAAGAATTTACCCTAGGAAAACCCACATGGTGGAAAAACCTAGCAACCTTAGAAAAATTCTTTAGTTCAATGGAGACACACCTAGATCTTCTAGTCATCCAGAAGGTCAAACTGACCAGCAAAGAGACTTGGTCAAACACAAGGTTAATTGGGCACTGGAGCGGATGAAGCAGCAGAAGCAGGGAGCGGGAGCGAGGAACGACATTTTCAAAAGCTCTCAGTTCGGGAACGAATTGGGAGCAAATTTTTATATAATATATACTTTTATATTTTTTGATGCATATATGTCAACAAAAGCATGTTGAATGATGAATTAGATATAAAAGGCATAAAAACATGGATTGAACCATATAACATCAATCATCTAGAAGTTATAATCTTCATCAACTATGTCCACAAGTTAGTAACATACAATATATTGAGTCCCATGATTCATCAATCTTAAAGTTTCAAGCTTTCAAAATTCAATATATAACATTTATCATCATTGATCACTAAAGTTGTAACTTGTAATTGTAAGTTTCTAACCAATACCATAACCAAGTAACCAAATGATAACAAAGAATATCTAACATGAAATTAAATGTTTCAATGTAATATTCCCAATTTTGTGAGCATGGGAATTTCGCCCAATTTTGGTAATATTAATTAAAAGGGGCAACTAGTATTTTGGAGAAAGGTGGCAAGTATTATTTTATTGCAGATTGGCGGCAAATTATTATTTTAATAAAATGGTGGAAAAAGTAACTAGGTGGAAAATGGCCGCCACCAATGAAATAATATAAAAGAAGTCTAGAACGATGGAGAGAAAATATAAAAGGAGGGACTAATTTTGTGGATAATCTTTTGACTATTACACTTAATACTTCATCTTCTCTTGGAGTTGTTTAGCGCAAGGGTAAAGTATTGTTTAGCATAGAAGTTCCAAGTGGGATTCCACCCCATCTTCAGAGGACTTCGAGAGCCTCCCTAGTTGGGAATTCAGAGAGTCCATTGTTGGGCTTCCATAGAGCTTCATTGACAGCAGTATTCCCAACTCTACGTATTTCCTGGGCGTAGAGGCAATTCGAGTTATTCATTGTGGTCCAGCATACAACAAGTTGGAGTCTGGGTTATTTGCAGGAGTAGGGACGAAATTCTCTTCATTTGGAAATGCGTAGGGGTTTCTGGCTTAGCCTGCGGAAAGGAAGAATTGTGGAGAGATAAGGGTTGGAGATTGGGAGTAAAGCTCAAGGGATAGTTTAGACAGTGGTAGATTTAGGCATAATTCCATAATATCAAATTGTGAGGCGTTTTCTGGCCAGATTAGGTGATTTACACTTGTTGGGGGTCACTAGGGCTCAATAGCTTCAACCCAAACCCTTTCTAGGTTTTTGTGGGTTTGGTGAGAGCAGTCTAGGGTAAATTTCTTAGAATTTTTTGGGCAGTATTTCCGGCGGAAATCAATGTTCTAGACAGCAGTCAGCAGCATAAATCACTATTGAAGGGCGCAGTTCACTCTAGGACCATTTCCACCACTTGGGTCTATGAGATTTTTCTGGGTTATTCTGGGTTCCTTATGAGAAGCGCCAATTAATTTCTTAGAATTTTTTGAGCAGTTTAGAAGCCCAAAACACCAATTCTATTCTAGCCAGCAGTACCAAAATTTACTACACCATTCCAAAGACTTAGGGAGAGCAGTTTCCAGCTCTTGGGCATCTCCATTTTCACCTGGGACTTGACTAGCTTGTTGTAGCAAGCCCAGGTTCCTCTTCTTCATTTATATGTACCTTGTTTTCTCAGTTAATAAAATGGCTCAGCGCTTGGTACAATTTCTGGTTCATTTTGTCATTATGTTGATGTGTTAGTTTTAAGGTTATATGTTTATGCTTCATTTGTTGTTATCACTTAATATGTGATATTCCCACTTGGCAATATTGCTAAGGGAAATATCAATCTTGCCCAATTTTGTCTTATTTCATGTTTGCACTTATGAGATGTGGGTTTAGGGGTCCCAAGTGAATTTTGGGATTAAGTGGGGCCCAAACACTAGGAAGGAAGGAAGGGAAATATTGTGGTTCTAGTGGAGCGTGCAGGCCACCCCATGGAGAATTACGGCCCACATGTGGAATACGCTCTCATTGGAGCAATGTTGGTAGGGGGAAGTCGAACTGGGCGCACATGGGCATTTTGGAGACTCTTTGACAAAAAGAGCAAGAGGCACCTATTTCGAGCATTCATGATCATTTGAGAAAATTGTCTTTGACATAACACGCTTGAGCTGAAGCCAAGTCTGCAAGTGTTGTTTAGCACACGAGTGTTTCCAGGTAGAAATCTCAACCCTTGCTTCGGTGGACTTCAAGTGCCAGCCCAAAAAGGGAGTCCTACTTATACCAGTTCGTACCAGCAATAGAGAGGGCGAGTTTGTGGAGAGGTTCAACAACAACAGCCTAGGGACTGTGCAATTCTTGGAGGAGGCATGATTGGAGGTTGAGGAGTGAAGGGAGTTAGGGGTTGAAACTTGAGGTGGACTCCGGGCAAGTGTTGTGGGGGATTTTCCAGCATTTTGGTGGAGCAGCAGACGCAGCATTTTCTACACGCTACATCTTTTGCTTGTGGAGGAGGGCCAAGCATTTGGAGGTCAGTTTTGGAGCGTCAAAACAAGGACAAACCCTTTCTGGGTTTTTATGGGTTTATTGAGGAGAGGCGAAGATTATTTTGCAAGAATTTTCTGGGCAGATTTCTTGTGTCAAACAGAGATCCTAACTCATCCAACAGCGAGAAAAGCTAGGGGGAAAAAAAATTGGACCAAAATTCTGAGGTCAACATTTGGCCAATTCCTTCGTGGGTTTTGTGGGTTATTGGTGGAGAACCCGAGGTTAATTTCCCGGAATTTTCTGAGCATCCGAGGAGGCCCTAGCAACAGTTATTTGCAGCTGGCAACATATTTTCTGGGCAATTCAACGTGGTGCCAGGAGAGAGCAATAGCAGATCAAAGAGGGATTTCATATCTTCCATTTGGACTTTGCTAGCTTGCCTTGTGCAAGCCCAGGTGCACTCTTTCCAGCACCACTGTTATGAATATAATTCATAACAAATAGAATAAGTACAAATAAATGTAAATAATAAATAATCAAGATATTATTTAAATAGTCATTAGTTAACTGAAAAGGCATGTCTAAAAGACATGCCCAGTCATGAAAGGCCATTTGCCTAGGTATATAAGCAGGGCCTCATTTTAATATTTCTCATCACTTATACATTTTATATATTAATAAATTATTATTACAAATACCTATTGTGTATTTTACATTAAAGTCAACAAGCCTACAGTTTTGTTGCTTCAACCACATTGTACCCTCTTATTGATTAATAAAATGGCTCAGATCAGCGCAATCCATTGAGATTTCTGGTTGTTAAATGTGTTGTAAAAAAATTTTATGTGATTTTGATATGTTTGCTTGGTTTAGCATTGTATATTTCCATTAGGAATATTATAATGGTATCAGAGCATGATTTTGTCCAGTCGCGGGTCTAAATCACGCAAATGCTCAAGTGTTATTGTGGACTAGAATCCCAGAAGCTAAAACACTAGTCCCACATTATTCTTCAAATTGAACTTGTGCCCAAAAATGTCTCAACAGGAGCAATTTGAAAATGTTACTAGGAGCCTTGAGAGACTGGTGGGGCAGCTCGAAGAGTGGTTGTCAACAAGGGTAGCAAGAAGAAACAGTAGTTTTTGACCTGCAGATGAAGAAAATAAGAGCATGATTGTTGAACGAAACACTAGTATTAATACTGTAGAGAAGAAGATGGGAGGCAGAGGTAGTGACGAGATGAGAGAGAACATACCCATGGAGGAGGGAGTTCATCTAGATACGTTCCAGCCGATTGAGCAAGAGGAGCACAAGGATACACCTAGTGTGACGTAGGAGTCACCCCTATTGGAGTTTCCCTTGGTAGCTCTAGTAGACAGATTGGAGGAGGCAGTTGAGCACACATCCATTGATCAGGTATCCATCGATGAGGCATCAAAACGACAACCACCTACAGTTGACTGATGAGCATGTCTTGCATGTTGGGTTTTCTATGGAGGAGCAATTGGAGGCTAATGTCGAGCCCATGATGGAGGATAATGTGCAGCCATCCTTTGGGCTAGCCATTGATGAGGGGCAGTATAGAGACCACACGTTGGGATTCCAGCACAGTTTGCTTCAGAGGCGCGCTAACAGGTTCTATAGTGTTATCAGCGCTCCCTTATGCATTGGATTTAGAGAAGCGGAGTTGTCTAGACATACTAGAGGGGATGACCACATTAACGGCACTATTGGGTCACCTTTGCCCATTGGAAAAAGGGAGACAAAGCTACCTAGTCAGATCTCAAGTGTTGACCTGGATAGCGGGATGAGACGATCAGAGTTGCACAGGGTGCAACATCTGCATGTCGAGGTTACTCTATGTGCAGGAGTTCGTGAATTCAAACCCTCTCTTGGGGTTGGATGGTGAGAGATTATGAGTTGGTACCCTATGGAGTGGGCTATGGATATGGTGGTGGCCCGGGTGTAGCTCAGCAGGAGCTTCCAGGCATTGGAGATATCGAAAGCCCAGACTGGCATTGGGATCTGAGTGGGACTGTGAAAATTTCTGAATATACTTATACAAAAACCAAGGTTACTAGCGGGAGCGGGAGTGGGAGCGCCATTTTCAGAAGCTCCCGATCTGGGAGCGTTTCGAGGAGCGTTTTTTTATAATATATATATATATATATATATATATATATATATATATATATTTGATGCACATATGTCAACAAAAGCATGTAGAATGATGAATTAGACAAAAAAAACATAGATTGAACAATATAAGATCAATCATCTAGAAGTTATAATCTTCTAATCTAGAAGATCATATTTCTAATCTAGAAGTTATGTTTCTAATCTAGAAGTTAGAAGCATACAACATATTGACTCTTGAGTCTCATGATTCATCAATCTTAAAGTTTCAAGATTTCAAAATTCAATATATAACATTTATCATCATCGATTCATTGATCACCATAGTTGTACTTGTAAGCTAAGTGTAACATTTACAACCAATAATATTTAACATGAAATGAAATGTGATAAAATGAAACGAAATGAAACAACTTTCAAATTTCATGAAGCATCATATTCATAATTCATAATGAGTTATAAACTTTTAACAGCCAACTTCAAAGTTTCAAACTTCAAACTTAAATTGTCATATATTGTTTACAAAAAATATCTTAATAATATGAAAGAGTCAAGTTTCAACAGTTATAAAAAGTTAAAAACTACTAGAAACTAGAAAATACTAGTAAATCTATTTTATCTATTGGTTGGCCTCTTGCCACGAGAAATTTCTAATTTTTGAAATTTGAGCAGCTAGTGGTAATGGTGGTCCTCTAAGGTTGGCCTTAATGCTTGTTGACATTGTCTTCCCTTAGAAAATATAATTAAATTAATGTGAATAAATTCTCTAGAAATGTTAAAGGGTATTTTTAAAGATGTAAGAATGAAGAATAATTTCTCTAGAAACGTTAAAGGGTATTTGTAAAAATGTAAGAATGAAGAGAAGATATTTTATGTCAGACAACCACTTAAAGATAATGATCCAATAAAATATTCACACAAATTCCCAAGATGTAACCCAGAAGAAAATACAAAAGCTCTAACATGTGGTTTGTCTTGGATGAAATAATGTGCAAATTGTCAACCGTAGAAATCTATATGGTTATAAAGATTTAAAAATCTTAAAAACGATGGCGTATTAATAAACACTGAACACATATTGAGTGATGAAGGAGCATCAAGCTTAATTTTCATTATTCAAATGTGTGATTTAGGGGGTGAGGTTTTTTTTATTATTTTATTAATTATTTTGCTCATTTTCAATAAATTAAGAGAGAAAGTATAAATGTGAGGATTATTGTAAATATTCTTTTAATAATTAAGGATATGAGTGGAATGGAATTAGGTATATAATCTAGGGATTAGGAATTCCATATACGGGACATTTGTTGAGTCCAAAAAAAGATAAATCTAATTTAGATTTTAGTTGAGATTTGTGTGGAGGAATTTATAGAGTGGAATAAATTCATATTTATGTATAAATAAGAGGATTGTATGAAGATGAAAACACAGTGAGGAATACAGAGAGAGTGAAGAATGGTTTGAGAGCTTTTTGTAAAGGGCCGATATCCGAAAGGCCATTCATTGTAATATTTGGCCGAGGATTTCTTATGTCATTGTACATCAGTATATTTTTGTTTTTATAGCTCTCTTTCCTGTATGTATATTTTAAGTTGCAAATTGTTTTCTTAATGAAGAATTAGACGAGTGTTTTCATACTGAAGGAAACACACTTTTTTATATGTTACGATCTGATTTAACCCAAAATCCTAGCATCATTTGGTATCAGACCAAAGATACATACCTGGCGAGGTTGAATGCGTTGAAGACAGGTTGAGATGTGCGTAGAGACGAACAGTGATAGTGTGATGAATGCCAAAATAGCAAAGGGCAGCCAATGAATTGGTGTGCGATGGGAGCAACCCTGTTCAGTAAAACGTTGAGATGGTGGTGGCGTAGAGGCAATCAAATGCTGAGATTGAGCGTAGAAGCAGCTGAATGTTGAATGCGGCATTGGGGAGTGCTGGGAATAACGTCATGGAGGTAATTGGAGAGTGCATTCATTGTTATTCTCAGCATTGACATGGTTGTCAAGTGTATGGAAGCACAGACTTGTTGGAACGCAAGCGATGGAGAAGATGAGTTACTGTGAACTGAACTCGATGATGCGTTAGCAGTTGGAAAATATGGTTCGATTTTTGTTTTATAATATAATCACTGTGTATCAAGTATAAGCATCGATGTGGACCCAGGCGTTGGAGGAGTTGGAATAGCATGACACCCTGCAAATGATGCGTTGGACGAGTTGGAACAGCATGACACCCTGCAAATGATGCGTTGGTGCTCGCAATGGGAGGTGAATGGGTGAAGCAAGAGAGCAGGCTTGGGTGTCTGGAATGCGTTGTGGAGGTTGTGTTAGGCCTTAATGCATTTGGTGTAGGCAACACCACAAACACGTATGCGCTGTGGAGATTGCATGAGACCTTAACGATGCTAGCGAAGGCAATAGCACAGGCGACGGGTTGTGAAGTGTGAGCTCGTGCGGCAGAGGTTGTTAACCGGTGGTGAGCATTGACACCACGGCTTAACGCAGATAATAAATTCAGTTGCGAATTGTGTAACAAAATGCCACGACATGGAATCACTAAAGCAACATCACAGCGTGGATTAAGTCATATAACATGTGACTGTGTACAGCAGACCATATGATGAATGAACCTTATGGCTTAGCCACAGCTGATTGGAAGGCGGAAATCATTGTTATGAGGTGGCTATTCAGATGGGAACGCAGTCACTATGATCATAGTTTCATGTTTTAGCATTGCAGAGTGGCATGTCATCTGCGTTGAGGTCAGTACCCTCAAGCAAATACGATGGTAGTGTTTTGTGTTTTAAACTGCGTTGACATTGCTGGTATATTGTCATAGAAATTGCGTGGAGATTAATGCAATCCCAAACGCACCATATTTTGTTTACTTGATTTTTGCGGTGGTTGTGAAGCGTGGACTCAAACAGCTTGCAGTGTTTTGTGTTTTATTTGCTTGGAGATCATTACAGTCACAAGCAATTACGAATTATAGAGTCGAGTTGTCAATATCGTGGTTCATCATTGCTTTATGTTTCAAGTGTAATGTAATTACTGTATGGACAGTGATAACGATTTCTCTATTTGCTTGGGTCGCTGGTTGGTATGGAATGATAATTTCATTACGGATTGAATGCTGGCTTGTGTGAAGAGTGGGCCTCAATAAATCAACGAACTTGATTTACCTTGTTAAATATTCAACAATGATGCTTTAAGGATTACGTTGGTATGTTTTTCCAAATGGATTCCAAAGAATTGGAGGAGACAGCTGATGTGCGTGGAGTGTATGCGAAACCGGAGATCTCAATTACCCATGTGGGGATTTCATCGCTGCAAAAAATAGAAAAGGTGTATAATGAATTGGCTATAATTGAAAAGAAAACACTGATGTATTTTATTGCTGCGTAGTGAATGAACTTTATTGTTGCGTAATAAGTTGTTTTATTCAGATCATGTGCCATAACCCACAGATCTACAAATTTTGAGAAATATGAAGTTTTGTTGAACATCAGTTGGAGAGAATATATCTGATGAGCATGAGAAGACTCAGAAAAATCAATGAGCAAGAGTTAGTGGAGACAAAGTCTGTAGAGGCTTGAATGTATTCTTAAATGAATACGAGAGAGAAGGGTTGGATCATTTCAACCACAAGAAGATTCAAGGTAAGTACTCATTGAATGAATCAATATTCATTGAGTAAAGGTATTTTAAAATTTGGATGATTACATTTCCTTGCATACTCGAGAAGTTGATCTTTTGTAAATATTATGAAAGAGTAAAAATGTTGCAAATGCGAAGGTATAAATGAATGGAAAATGAATGGAAAAGGAGAATGGGCTATCCTGGGTGATATAAAGAGAAACATGCATTTTATAATATATGAGAGGGTTTATTATGCATAGTGTGGGTTCTTCATAGTTTTGGCTAAGTCATTTTGGACCAAAGCTTGTAGTTGGAATGGGAGAATTCTTTTGATTTGTGTTTAAGGTTGAAAACACAATTGCTTGATGTTGTAGAATCCTTATTTTACCATCATGTGGCGGCATCTAAGAAGGTGTTATTCAAGATGGGCACAATGAATGAGTTGTACATTATTCATCAAAGAGATTGAAATATGAATAGCTTGTTCTATGTACACAGGTGAAGAGATGTGAATCGATGTACAATTTATAATGTGCAGTTGTATGGTGCATACAGGGAAACTGTTTGCGTTAAGATGATGAGCAAGTTGAATGAAGGGCATGCGAATGTTCACAGTGACGAAGACGACACAAAAGAGTGGAGTCCAGAGAGTTGAAATTGCAAAGAGAAGGTTTATTAATAACCTTAACGAGAACATAAGGTATCATAATTCAGAAAGGTATTTTTGAATGTTGAAAATTGAATGGTTTATTTTATTTTCACCATAAAATAAATCTTGGGAAAAGTGAATTGCATTTCAATTTAGAGACTTCAGTATCACGTGAGTAAGTGATAAATGGGAGATGATGAAATTGGTGACTTGTAATATTTTCTGAAGAATGGAGTATGAGAGAGAGTGAAGATTTTACGTCATAAAAATGTATTAGGGGTGTATGTTCATTGGAAGATTGTATAACTTGAACTAAGTCAAAATATCCACTATCATAATTCTTGGGTCAAGCCTTGCAAACAGATGTTAGGTTCAAATGGAAATTTGGATAGTTTGAGTTAAGATTGAGTTATTGCACAAGAGAGTGTATTTTTCATCCTGAAGAGTTGATGTAAAGTCTGAGTCAAGAGTCGTAAGCCAAGTCAAAGTTTTGAATGTAATTGGGTGCATGATCAGCAGAGCCCGACACCCACAGAATTTGGGCATTGTAACACAAGCATTACTAAAGTGTTGTTTGCAGCAAAGTGAAGCAAGAAAGTTGCCAGAGATGATTCCAAGATAGAGGACCGAAAGAGGTCAAGTGCAGGAAGAGAGCTTGCATTTTTTATGGCAAGTATGAAGGCTTGCTGAAAAGGGGATTGAATGAAATCCACAAGTGAATAGATGAAGTTCACAAAGGAGGAGAAAATGACTGTTGATAGTCATTTCAAAGGTTTTGAGAAAGACCTCAACCAAAGGCAAAAGAGGGAAAATGCCAAGGTAAATGGCATATGTGAGCAGTTGACTGATGAAAATTATGAGCGAGAGAAAGCTAAGATAAAATTCCATCTTAAGTTATTGATGGAAATGTTATAGAGAAGTAAAGTAGAACAGAGATATGGATGGAGTATGAAAAAGAAAGTCAAATGGCATACATTGCAAGTGAAGTGGGAGCATAGAGTGAATACTCAATTGAGGGAAGAGTTACTCAGTTTAAATGAGTATATAAAGGAAGATTTGATATATGAACCAGAATATGATCCATTGCTTTCTGAAAGTAATGATGTGATAGAAGAGAAATCTACAGAGGAACTGAATCAAATGAAGGATTTAGAGCAACAAGGAGATATGATGACTAAAGCATCAAGTGAGACCACAAGGTCTTACGTTTTTAAAACTAATGATTTGTGTGTGGTTGTAGGTACATCACAGGATGTTGAACAAACTTTGAAGTTTGTTAAGGAGAAAAAGTCGAATCTGAAATTTGTTCAGAACGATGCTGAGATAGCAAGATCTCAGAAACAAAAGGAGACAGAGGGGTCTCATGGGAATGAACAGCAGGTATTGAAGCAAAGGAAAAAGGGCCATCTGATGATTGGTCAACAGCAAGTGAAGGTATGGAAAGTTGTGTAAAGTTTCCAAGTTCTACCCCAATTGAGATTGTTGAGTTATATAGAAAGTTAGATCTTCAAAGAAGAGAGTTAGAAAAGCAAAGGATCTATGCTCAGGGTGAGTTGCTGAAAGAGAAAGAGAAAGAAATTGTCCTAAATAATAATCAGGAAACAGAGGATAAGGATGTAGGAATGATTCAGCAAATCAAAGAAGTTCATTATTGTGAAACAGAATAGGGAGACATTCTTGAAACAAATGATATGGAGGAGGGACTAGCCGACAGTCTCATAGAGAAGTTAAATCAGCATACTGATGTGCTGATGGAAGAGGAAATTTCAGAGCAGCATACTGAAATGTTGCTAGAGGAAGAAGAGGCACGGAGGCCTTATGTTTTTTATTTTAATAATTATTTTGTGAGTACAAGTTTTATTGCAGATGCTGGAGAAAATTTGACACAAGTGGATAGTCAAGTAAAAGAAAAGGAAGAAATTTTTGTGGAAATATGTAATCCATGGAACCAAGAGATTAGATTGCTGGAAACTATGCCGAAGAATCAGGATTCAAGGCATGAAGAGGAATCTCAATTTCAATATTGGGAAATGAAGAATGTGAAGGTGCAGACAACAGTAAACAAGAGGGCAAGGATGAAAGGGCGGCAGTAAGTATAAAAGTTCAGCAATCAAGAAGTGGAAGTGAACAACAGACAAAAGATCTATTGGACAGAGAAATTGAACTAATAAGGAGGATAATGATGTAAGTATCCCAGAAGAAGACAGCCGCAGTAAAACAAAGAAAAATCAACAAGAGGAAGACAGCAGAAGACTGTGAAAGCATAGCCAGTAGGGCAATGCAACATAAAGTGTGGAGACCTGGAGAAAAACAACAAACAAAAGCAGCAACAAATGGGAAATTGCAGAACAAGGTATGGGATCCAGGAAGACAAAGATCCGAAACACATGATCAGGAGATCATGATTATTTTCAACCTTGGGAACCTGATGCAAGAGCATCAAGCCTAATTTTCATTATTCAAATGTGTGATTCAGGGGGTGAGGTTTTTTTATTATTTTATTAATTATTTTGCTCATTTTTAATAAATTAAGAGAGAAAGTATAAATGTGAGGATTATTGTAAATATTCCTTTAATAATTAAGGATATGAGTGGATTGGAATTAGGTAGATAATCTAGGGATTAGGAATTCCATATACGGGACATTTGTTGAGTCCAAAAAAAAAAATCTAATTTAGATTTTAGTTGAGATTTGTGTGGAGGAATTTATGGAGTGGAATAAATTCATATTTATGTATAAATAAGAGGGTTGTATGAAGATGAAAACACAATGAGGAATACAAAGAGAGTGAGGAATGAGTTGAAAGCTTTTTGTAAAGGGCCGAGAGCCGAAAGGCCATTCATTATAATATTTGGCCGAGGATTTCTTGTGTTATTGTACATCAGTATATTTGTGTTTTTATAGCTCTCTTTCTTGTATGTATATTTTAAGCTGCAAGTTTTTTTCTTAATGAAGAATTAGATGAGTGTTTTCATACTGAAGGAAACACACTGTTTTATATGCTAGGATCTAATTTAACCCAGAATCCTGGCATCATTGAGAAAATCACATGATACATCTAGTTTTTGGAACACTTCTAACAAGATATCATCCTAAAAGATACAGTAAGATACTATAATGTTGGGGTCACATTAGGCAGCTTAAACTGGGGCTTTGAATTTGATATCATTGTGCAGGAAGCCACATGCCTTTTTATGTGATGACCGCTTAAGAAAAAAAAATGGGATCTTGCCTAATAAAATATAATAGAGTTAAAATCTTAGAGTTGTAAGTCAGTCCCCAGGGGAAGAATGGGATCTGCACTTTAGATGATTGCTTAGGAATTCGGCATGTCCAACATGTGGAGAACACGTAGAATGTGTTGCTAAGGAATAAATTAATTTCTTTTAAGGAAGTGGGAAATTCAACCTAGAAGGCATATCATTAATTATCCAAAGTTTAATCAATTTCATTTTCATCAACTTGTAACCCACTTTGCCATTAAGGTCATAAAATCTCTAAGAAACAGCAGATGGGAAAATACACAAGCCCCCATCTCATGCAAGCAATATGGCCATGACCTAAAAGGGTAGAGGTATTGATGAAACATCAACAAATATCCCGGTCATCCATCACTGTCTCCAATAAGATGGCATATCTTGATTGCAAAGGACTTTCAACTTGGTTTCAATGTGAGAAAGGAGTAGGTGCAAGGAATTAACAATAGTACAAAGAATGATTTCATAATATTTAGGCCCTTTTTACAGTGGAGAGAAATTGTTACTGAATTAAATACTGAGTTTCAAAGGGTCATATATTCTACTTATAATAACTACAACAATTATTCTTAAAGCTAAGCTTTTGTTTTTATTCCTTAATGAAAATTAGCCTTTACTCATATCTTGACAGTTGATCCTTGCATAAAACGAATATGATGTATGCATTTCAACTAGTTTGAACAAAATCCATTCCACTTTATGGTAGGAAATTTTGTCTCAAGATTGTTAAACGATATACCTTTCCTGGGTTTACAATTAAATAATGGCCATTACCAAATGGAATTGTATCATAATATGTTAAAAAATAGTGTCGGTGAAGCGGAGGTCGAACGGTGGAGGCTATTGACTTTCACCGGATCCACCCAGGATCAAACCTCCACGGAGACATACACCTGTTGTGTCTTGGCTCGAAGAGTAGGCGACCCCATAGTGGACGTCTCGACACTTGTTGAGGCATAAGTTTCTTGCTACAATGTGGCTTGCAGGCTGTTGCGCCTAGCCTAGGGAGTTATAGTGGCAGCCAGTTAGCTTTGAACCTGGGCCTCACTCAGGAGAGTCCCCCTAGTTACCGATTTCTCTAGATCTAAAAAAAAAAATTAGTTGATACACAAATTATATTGACAATATAGTTAGGTTGGAAAATGGATGATTTAAGCAAATGGAGGGCAAGTAATTTCATTTAGAACCAAGTATTTAAACAAAAAAAACGCTCCCAAAAATGCTCCCTCCCTTAAAAAAAAGGCTCCCAAAAACGCTCCCTCCCTTAAAAAAACGCTCCCTAAATGCTCCCTGGTTTAAAACCAAGGAGCGTTTTCCCTGTTTAGGGAGCGCACTCTCGAAAACGCTGCGTTTTCGGGAGCGCGCTCCCGATGCGCTCCCAAAACGCTCCCACTCTGAGCGTGAATTGGGAGCGGGTTCGAGAGGGGGGGGACACTCCCCCGCAACCCTGACAGAAATCCTACTGTTAATTCTTGAATTACTTCTCCTACTTATACAAGTTATTACTCTGAAATCTTCAGCATTAACATCGAAGTAAACACATTAATGGCCTACACATACGAATCTAAACTGAATAACATGCAAAATGACAAGTGACACACAAGGAAAACCCAATGAGGGAAAACTGGTCATGTGGCTGCTGGAGGGTTTTTATTATTAAGCAGAATCTAAGTACAACAAATCTGGGCACCAACTGGTTAACCCGATAGAGAAATAAAACTGCAGCTATACCTCTGTTCTGAACACAGAAAACTGACTGATTCACACCCTCAAATGGGATCTACAGAACTCTGCCCTTTCCGACCTTCAGAAACCCCAGCATTGCTCTAAAGCCCTACTGTCCTGCGTCAGCTCCTGCGCTACTCAGGAAGGGCCTGCATCACCCCAGACTGGATTACCCTGCCCCTGCGCTGCCTTAGCTGGCCTAAATCAGTCCTCTTGGGACTGCGTTAGCCCTCCTGGCACTCTGTCAGCCCTGCTGGCATCCTGTTGCATCTGTGTTGCTCCTGCTGGGCTCTAGGTTGCTTTGCGTAGCTGTTGCTTCCTCTGCGCTACTCTGGTCTGTTGCTCCTCTGCCCTCGTTGTACTATTGGCCTAGGATTACACCATCCCTCTCACCAATACTACCCCTGGCTACAGCTGAAACACTTCTGAAATTCTTAGCAAACGATGCCCTAGAATTGCAGCTTAGTCTCACTGCTCTGCCACTGTGTGTGTTCTTCAACTAACCCCAAGCCCTCTTCTTATACTTTTCTCGTTGAAACATCAACGGTTATGATCTAATCTTGAATCGACGGCTAAGATTAGAAGATGCTTGATCCATGTCACTTAAGTCAGTTTCATCACATGTTTAATTTAATTACCTTTAATCTTTTAATTTTCCTAAGTTAGACTTAAGGTCCTTAATTAAAAATATTAATTAATTAAATATCTCTTAAACAAGATGGAATTTCTTAAAACGATTTCTGGGCCTTGGATCTCTTATGTACTCTAGTCCCTCCAAAAAGTTTGGGAGCTAAAGCACATCTAATGCTACCCCAACACCCCAAAACCTCAACACTCCCTCTTAGCGAGGAATGTGCTCTAGCAAAACACTTCACCCTGAAGGTTGCTCTGATCTCTGGTGTTGGTCTCTGAGTTGATGCTTGGCCCGTTGCCCTTCATCACTGCGTTGTTTCTGCTCTTCTGTACTGTTTCCCATGATGGTGCCACCGCCACTGCTACTTCTGTACTGCAGCTCCCTCTCAAATTGTTGCATCGTGCTACTCATAGCACTGCCACTGCTAACTCCTGCACTGCAACTCAGTTGCTGACTAAGAAACTGGATTCAACCATATGGGACCACATGTCAGACACGACACATACGGATTCGAATCCAATTTGTTGGATTCAATCGTGTCCGTACAGGACACGTCGAATCTCAATCGTGTCCTATACGAACATGATCGAATCAGATTCTGCCGGACACGAAAACCGAGAATTTGCATCCAGCAAGTTATAAAAGTGTGGTTTGGCTTCATTCTTTCTCACCATTGTTTGTATGTGAGTTCAGCATAGAGCAAGGATTAGCAAGGAGAAAGGGAGTGTTTTCAAAGAGATTCGAGCATTTGGTAAGTGCAATGTCTCTATGTTTTTGCATTTAGTTTGCTGTTAGTGTTTGCATGTGCATATGTTTTACATATTTGGTCATTTTTGTTTATTTTTTACAATGTTCATGGCTCAATCAAGGGTAGCAAGGCAGGGGCAAAGAAAGGGGAAGAATGTCCCAATTGGAGATGCCCCTCTTGTCCCTGTTTCATCAGGGTCTGCAAGTATTCCATCTATTGGAAGTGGGGCTGCAACAGCAGCTTCAAATGTTCAGGGAAAACAAACTCAAGACCCCAAATACCCATTGTGGAAATATGTGACAAGAGAGGCAGGGACAGGCAGCAAGGCAAAGGGAGGAGGCAATGTTGCATGGAAATGCAGATTTTGCCACAGCCATTTCATGAGCACATATTACTGTGTGGAAGCTCATTTGTTGGCTTTGCCATGTTGTGGCATTGCAGCTTATACAACAATTGAATCGCCACAGAGGAAGGAATTGGAGAAAGAGGCATTTGTTGGTGCGGCAACTGTGGCATCAAAATCAAAACAAAACAAGAATGATGACCCCCTTCCATTCTTAAGGAAAAGCAGCAACAAGTTCCTTTTTGAGAGTTCTAGTGGGGGACAATCAGCGAAAAGAAAGGCAACTGCACTTGGTCCAATGGACAATATTTTCCAAAAAGAGAGGAGGGAAGAGCTTGATCTCACCATTGCATTTTTTTTCTATCAGAACTTCATATCCTTTAATGTTGCACGGTCACCTCTATCTATTGAGATGTGTCGAGCTCTTAGTCATGGGGCTCCATCAGAGTATGTGCCTCCTGGGTCAAAGAAGCTTAGAACCACATTGTTAACAAAGGCAAAGAAAGAGGTGGACAAAATGTTTGAGCCTACTAAATCAGCATGGCCAACATTTGGCGATAGCATTGTTTTTGATGGATGGACAGATCGAGCACGCCACCCACTCATCAACTTCATGGTGTCATCCTTGAATGGTCCAATTTTCTTGAAATCAGTGGATGCACTTGGACAGTACAAGGATGCACAATATATGGGTGAGTTATTTATTAAAATTATTGAAGATGTAGGTGTTGATTCTTGTGTGCAAATCATTACAGGTAATGCACCTGTTTGCAAGGTTGCTGGCATGATTGTAGAAGCAAAATATCCACAAATATTTTGGACACCTTGCATTGTCCATTCCTTGAACTTAGCACTGAAATCTATTGCCTCTGATGTGCTTTGGATTGGAGCCATTATTGAGGATGCACGACATATCCACAACTTTGTACAAAACCATACAAATGCCCTCACTATCTACAAGGAGTACACCAATCTATCATTGTTGAAGATTGTGGATACACGGTATGCCTCTTCATTCATCATGTTGAAGAGGTTGAAGGAGGTCAAGACCGCTCTTGGGGCCATGGTTATTTTAGAGTTTTGGTCTTTTTGGAGAAAGACGGATCAAACAGCCTCAAAGAAAGTGAAGGACACAGTGTTGGATGATGTCTGGTGGGAGAAGGTAGATCTACTTATTCAGATCATGGACCCTATCATTTCCTTCCTTCGATTTGCAGATACAGACCAACCCATCCTAGGAGAGGTTTATGAGGGATGGGATTCCATGATTGAGTCTGTGAGGACCATTGTTTTACACAGTGAGTGCCCAGAATATGAGACACCACCAGAGGCCTTCTTCACCAACATACAAGATATTCTTGTCAGCAAATGGGACAAGAATTGCACACCTTTACATTGTTTGGCTCACTCCTTGAACCCAAAATACTACAGCCATGAGTGGCTGAATGGTGGACCTTCCCGCAGATTCCCTCTTCACATGGATGGTGAAATCTCATAGGGGGCGAAAGATGCATTCAGGAGGATTTTTCAGGATAGGATATCCCTTGATGAGGTGGAGGATGCCTTTGCAGAGTTTTCCACTGGCACTGGGTGATTTGCAGGCTATGATGTGATTCGAGACAAAGGGGGCTAAGAAGCCCTATTCTTGGTGGGAAACTCCTGCAGCAACAAGCCCTCCTCTACAGCAGTTAGCCATGAGGCTCCTCTCTCGGGTGACTTCATCCTCTTGTTGCGAGAGGAATTGGAGCACATATGGGAATTTGTATAGTGTGAAGAAGAGCAGGCTTGAGCAGTCTAGGGTAGAGACAATGGTGTATGTGCACACCAACCTTTGTCTCATCGACAGGCAGAGGGAGGATTGGTTGAAGGGAAAGACAAAGATGTGGGATGTCTTTCCTGATGATGGGTCTAGACAACAGTGTTGAGTTGGCATTGGCCAACTTCGATCTCAATGCGCCAGTGCTAGAGCCTGTCACATTTGATGATGGCGATACAGTAGAGACGTCATCCTCCACACCAGCAGATGCAGAGATGACAGAGGAGGAGGATGCAGCAAAGGAGAGCAGTGGTGAGCATGATGATCAGGATGAGGACAGTGATGTTGATTATGATGATGAGGATTGATGACTCATTGAGGCTTGTAGCCTTGTAGACTTGTAGACTGTAGTTGTTTTATATTTTCTATTTCTATTTGCCATTGGCAGTGTACTACCTAGAGCTTAGAGGCTAGTACTTATGTACCACATTTTGATTTTGATGACTTAATGAGAAAACTACAATATCTTGGCTTTCTCCTATTAGATCATTGATGAATATGTCTATTACTAATACTTTGTAATATGTATGATTGTATGATGTATCAATGTATCATGAATCTTAAATATATGTTTGAATCAATAAATTTGTATGAATTTGTGTAAGAAATATCTAATTTTTAATATATATATATATATAACGTGTCCAGACGTGTCCTGTTCCGGGGGTCACCGTGTCCTGAATCCGACACTCAAATCCGCGTGTCCATCGTATCCCGTGTCCCCGTGTCAGGTGACTTAGGTTGCTAAGAGCAAGCAACTGATGGACTCTGCCCAATGACAGACAAGTCAGTCGGGCTGCATCTCATCACTGAAGCTCTGCAAGTTGTTGCTCTGCATTGTCCTCCTGAATCCTCTGCACTGTTGCAGCTCTGCACTGCGTAAGCAAGCCTTCTCTATGCTGTTGAAGTCACATCAGCCCCTCTGCGCTGCTGCCTCTACAGTACTATTGCATTTGCACTGCGCTGCTCCCTCTCATACACTTCAACCTCTGCCTTTGCTTCATCTATGATCTTTGCACCCACTGCTCCACTCATTCCTTGCTACTGTCTTAAGGCTCTCGTAGCTTGGATGTGATCCAAGAGTTAGGCATACTCAAGGATCCCGCCACCACTCTATAGCTTCTCTACAGATTAAGATCGCCCCACTTTCGTGGTTCATGAGCACTCCTGGCTACGTCATCATCGGAGCCATCGCTTGCTACAACAGCCTTGGAGCTAGAAGCTTCCTTGTCCTTCCTTTTCTTCTAAGGACAATCACGGTCGTAATGTCCTAATTCGCCGCACTAGAAACACTTGATCTTCGACAGATCACGCTTCTTTCTCCATTTTTGCCTCTTTGATGCCAAGGTTGCATCTTCCTCCTCTTCCTTCTTTACCTTGCTCAAACTGGTGATGTACTGTCTTTTGGCCATACAACGGATTTTCTCTTGTCGAAGGATAGCCCACATGTTGTCCCAGTTGGGAAGGTCCGCTCTGCCCAAGAGACTTTGGACAAAAGTTTCCCAGTCCTCTGTGACAACATTTAAAGCCGTCCTTACTATGACATTGTCCTCCGCCTTTACCCCCATGCCAGTCAGTTGATCCTAGATCGACTACAGTCTGGATAGAAAAGGGTCGATCTCCTCTCCCTTGGTCATCATGAATAACCTCAGCAAGTTCTCTAGAAGCATCTTTCTTTGGACTGATCTCCCTTGATACAATGTGGTCGGGGCTTCCCACATCTCATAAGCCATTGCCTTCTCGGCTATGTGTGGTACCACATGATCTTTGACCTTGTCCATAATGAAGCACTTGGCATGTGCTGCAGATTCATTGTGCTTCTCCAGGAGTTTCGCATCGGTCGGCGTAGCCAAGACTTTCTCTGCATAATCCCTTATGTCGTATGCCTCTAGGGCTACCAGGATTCTGGCTTTCCATATCGCAAAGTTGGACAAGCCGTCCAACCTACCCTAATCACGCAGTCCATGTGGTGCCATCTATTCAGAAGTTTGTCGGAACTGATCCTCCTCTCTATACTAGAGACTCAGATCTAGGGTCCTTGGCCAGAAAGGCACCCTCTGCTCCCTCTGACAACTAACTCCCTCCCTTGGAAGTCTGCCAAACAAAACGAATCAGCTCTCTTCGATCCTCTGATCTATCTACAGATCTCTTTGGCAGGAAAACTTCTGAGAAGTTGTTCTCCGCCCGCTCTTTGTCAACTTTGCTTAAGCTAAATTCTACACCGACAAAATTTTCACCCCACTGGCAACTGCTAAAGGTCTGCAGCTTCAGCTTCCGGATCACGGCACTCTGCACAACGATCAGCCTATGGACTGTGTCACCCTGGCTGGCCTTTGTGTGAGCAGACTGGCTAGCACAGCCTCTACCCAACGACTGTGCAGCGCAGGCTGCTCCTTCGTCCCTCTGGGTGGCTCTGCGTTGCCTCTGTGTCACCAAGTAAGGACTGTGTCAGTCCTCTGCGTGGCTCTGCTGCCTCTGCGTCCCTCTGTTGTTGTGCTGCCCTCTCCAGCTTATCTGTTGTTGATGTTGCTTTTTGCAGCACAGATTCTTCAGCCTTCTTATTGGAGATTCAGCTAGATCTGCAATCGCTTTGATACCATGTGAAAATTTCTGAATATACTTAAACAGAAACCCTACTGTTAATTCTTGATTTACTTCTCCTACTTATACAAGTTATTAATCTGAAATCTTCAGCATTAACATCAAAAGTAAACACATTAACAGCCTACACATACAGATCTAAACTGAATGACATGCACAATGACAAAGTGACACACAAGGATTTTCTGGACAATTGTCCCCGGAAAAACCCAATGCAGGAAAATCAGTTTTCTAGCTACTAGAGGGCTTTTATTATTAAGAAGAATCTAAGTACAACAAATTTGGGCACCAACTGGTTAACCCTACAGAGAAATAATATTGCAGCTATACCTCTCTTCTGAAGACAGAAAACTGACTGATTCACACCCTCAAACGAGATTTACAGAACTCGGCCCTTTCCAGCCTTCAGAAACTCCAGCGCTACTCTGAAGCCCTCTGCGTCAACCCCTGCGCTACTCATGAAGGGCCTACATCACCCCATATTGTGTTGCGCTGCCCCTGCGCTGCCTTGGTTGGCCTTGCTCAGTCCTCCTAGGACTGCGTCAGCCCTCCTGGCACTGCGTCAACCTTGCAGGCTTCCTGTTGCCTCTGCGTTGCTCCTGCTGGGCTCTAGGTTGCTCTGCGTAGTTGTTGCTTACTTTGCACTGCTCTGGTCTGCTGCTCCTCTGCCCTCGTTGTACTCTTGGCCTGGGATTACACCATCCCTCTCGCCAATACTGCCCCTCACTATAACTGAAACACTTCTGAAATTCTTAGCAAACCACGCCCTAGAATTCCAGCTTAGTCTCAATGCTCTGCCACTGTGTGTGTTCTCCAACTAACCCCAAACCATCTTCTAATATTTTTCTCGTTGAAACATCAACATTCATGATCTAATCTTGAATCAACGACTAAGATTAGAAGATGCTTGATCCACGTCACTTAAGTCAGTTTCATCACATGTTTAATTTGAATTACCTTTAATCTTTTATTTTTCCTAAGTTAGACTTTGGGTCCTTAATTAAAAAGATTAATTAATTAAATATCTCTTAAACGGGATGGAATTTCTTAAAACACTTTCTTGGACTTGGAGATCTCATGTAATCTAGTCCCTCCATAAAGTTTGGGAGCTAGAGCACATCCAATGCTACCCCAAAACCCCAAAATCTCAACACTCCTTGTTAGTGAGGAATACATTCTAGCAAAACACTTCACCCTGAAGGTTGCTCTGATCTCTGGTGTTGGTCTCTGTGCTGATGCTTGGCCTGCTGCCCTTCATCACTGTGTTGTTGCTGCTCTTCTGTACTATAGCCCATGACGCTACCACCGCCACTGCTACATTCGTACTGCAGCTCCCTCTCAAATTGTTGCATCGTGCTGCTCATAGCATTGCCACTGCTAACACCTGCACTGCAACTCAGTTGCTAAGAGTAGGCAACTAATGGACTCCTTCCCACTAACAGACAAGTCAGTCGGCCTGCATCTCATCATTGAAGCTCTGCAAGTTGCTGCTCTGCGTTGTCCACCTGAAGCCTCTGCGTTGTTACAACCCTGCACTGCGTAAGCAAACCTTCTCTGCACTGCTGAAGTCACATCAGCCCCTCTGCATTGTTGCCTCCACAGTATTGTTGCATCTGCACTGCGCTGCTCCCTCTCCAGCACTTCAGCCTCTACCTTTGCTTCATTTGTGATCTTTACACCCACTGCTCCAGTCATTCCTTGCTACTATCTTAAGGCGCCCATAGCTTGGATGTGATCCAAGAGTTGGGCATACTCAAGGATCCTGCCACCACTCAATAGTTGCTCTACAGATCAAGATCGCCCCACTTTCGTGGTTCATGAGCACTCTTGGCTATGTCATCATCGGAGCCATCGTCTGCTACAACAGCCTTGCAGCTAGAAGCTTCCTTGTCCTTCCTTTTCTTCTAAGGACAATCGCGGTCGTAATGTCCTAATTCACTGCACTGGAAACACTTGATCTTCGACAGATCACGCTTCTTTCTCCCTTGCTGCCTCTTTGATGCCAAGGTCGCATCTTCCTCCTCTTCCTTCTTCACCTTCCTTGAACCAATGTTGTACTGTCTTTTGGTCATACAGTGAATTTCCTCTTGTCGAAGGATAGCCCACATGTTGTCCCAGTTAGGAAGGTCCGCTCTGCCCAAGAGACTTTGGACAAAAGTTTCCCAGTCCTCTGTGATAGCATTTAGAGCCGTCCTTACCATGACATTGTCCTCCACCTTTACCCCCATGCCAGTCAGCGAATCCCGGATCGACTGCAGTCTGGATAGAAAATGGGTGATCTCCTCTCCCTTGGTCATCATGAATAACCTGAGCTGGTTCTCCAGAAGCATCTTTCTTTGGACTGATCTCCCTTGATACAATGTGGTCAGGGCTTCCCACATCTCATGAGTCGTTGCCTTCTCGGCTATGTGTGGTACCACATGACCTTTGACCCCGTCCATAATGAAGCGCTTGGCATGTGCCGCAGCTTCATTGTGCTTCTCCAGGAGTTTCGCATCGGTCGGCGTAGCAGAGACTTTCTCTGCATGCTCCCTTATGTCGTATGCCTCTAGGACTACCAAGATTCTGGTTTTCCAGATCACAAAGTTGGACAGGTCGTCCAACCTATCCTGATCACGCAGTCCATGTGGCGCCATCTTCTCAGAAGTTTGTCGGAACTGATCCTCCTCTCTATACTAGAAACACAGATCTATGGTCCTTGGCGAGAAAGGCACCCTCTGCTCCTAACAATTGACTCCCTCTCTTGGAAGTCTGCCAAACAAAATGAATCAGCTCTATTCGATCCTTTGATCGATCTACAGATCTCTTTGGCAGGAAATCTTCTGAGAAGTTGTTATCCTCCCGCTCTTTGTCAACTTCGCTTAGGCTAAATTGTGCACTGACAGAATTTTCACCCCACCAGCAACTGCTGAAGGTCTGTAGCTTCAGCTTCCGGATCACAGCACTCTGCACAACAATCAGCCTCTGGACTGTGTCACCCTGGCTGACCTCTGTGTGAGTAGATTGGCCCAGCGCAGCCTCTGCATAGCGACTCCACAACGCAGGCTACTCCTGCGTCCCTCTGGGTAGCTCTGCGCAGCGACTGTGCAGCGCAAGCTACTCTTGTTTCCCTCTAGGTGGCTCTGCGCTATCTCTGCGTCACCCAGTAAGGACTACGTCAGCCCTCTACGTGGCTTTGCTGCCTTTGTGCCCCTCCGCTGTTGCGCTACCCTCTCTGGGTTATCTGTTATTGCTACTACTTTCTGCAGCACAGATTCTTCAGCCTTCTTACTTGAGATTCAGCTAGATCTCATAGTATTAAAAACCGGTCCAGTGACTAGACCGGTGGACCCAATGAACCGGTAACCAGACCGAAACCAGTCTAATCGGTACTGGTCAGGTCTAAACAAACCGATTTTTAAAAAAATACATTAAATAATTATTTTTTAATTAAAAAAAAAACTGTTTTTAAGATTTGCAACCATGATTCCAAGCCAATAGAGACAAAATATTCAAAGTTTACTCATTTATATACCATGTAAAGGTGAATATATCAAAATGGCACCGAGTGCAATACATATCATCGAAAAATACATAAGCAATGAGGCTCCAAATGGCCCATAAAGTCCAAAAACAATGCTACAAGCTATGAGGCCATTGGCTTAATACAAGACTACATATTAGTGATCAACAACATGATCACTCCTCATCATGATCAAAATCATCACCACTACTAGACAAGGGATCATCAACATCAGCTACATAAATAATATGGCTCAAAGTTTGAGGACTCCTAAAACTCCTCTACAACTTTAGTAGTAGTAGTAGTAGCAAAAATAGACATCAAAACTACAAATCACCGAGCAACATGGTCTCTCATGAAACTCATCATTGATTCATCGCTACTAGAAATGGGATCATCAACAAGAGATACATAAACATCATCTAGCTCAAAGTCTTCAGACTTGGATTGTTCAACCTTATAACATGATAGAAATTGAAAAAGTTTAACATGCCTAACCAATGATTTTGGTTTGAGTGAAGGGTTCATCTCCTCAACCTTAAAATGCGGTAGAAAAAAATTAACATGCCTAACCAGTTGTTTTCCTTTGAGTGAAGGGTACATTCTTGTTAAGGCCATGGTAGGGGAGTTCAACAATCAATACCACCAACATCAACAAAGTTCAACAATCAATGCCACCAACATCAAGGTTCTTAAAGGACTTCATGCTCTTGATCAAATTCCAATCTCATTCCCTGACACATGATAGAATCAAATGGAAACATTGCAAATCCCCAAACCATGAAACCCCGAAAACCATTAAGTCTGTTGAATTTTGAGTGAAATCTAAAATTCTAGTTTCTCCATATGAAATCCAATGAGGTCGAAACCACTCTTAAACATCCTGAGTCATTTCGTGGTAATGTTAAAAATTTAAGTAAAAGGATGAAAATGAAAAATAAAGGAAATGTCACTATTACTTTAAGAATTTAACATTACCATTATTTGCCAACAGGATGTGTCAGGAAAATGAGAGGGTAGGCATGCTTTTCTTAGAGGGGATATTTTTGGATGAAAACAACCCTAAATTTCCCTCAAAAAAGCTCCAAAACTCAAAAAAATGCATTATGTGGAGTCCATAGTTGGCCTGGCAATGAACCGGTCGATTTGAACATAAACCGGCCAGTTCTATCCTAAACCGGTCGGTTAGCACCAGTTGGACCGATTTTTTTGGCGAAGAGGAGGGTTGAACCCGGTTTTTCTACCGGTTTGACCTGGTCAGCTAATGAACCAGCCAGTTTGACTGGTTTCCGGTTCAAACCGAGATTTTCAATACTATGTTAGATCTGCAATCGCTCTGATACCATATGAAAATTTCTGAATATACTTAAACAGAAACCCTACTGTTAATTACTTATTTACTTCTCCTACTTATACAAGTTATTAATCTGAAATCTTCAGCATTAACATCGAACTAAACACATTAACAACCTACACATACAGATCTAAACTGAATAACATGCATAATGACAAAGTGACACAAGGATTTTCTAGACAACTGTCCCCGGAAAAACCTAATGCGGGAAAATCGGTCTTCTGGCTGATGGAGGGATTTTATTATTAAGCAGAATCTAAGCACAACAAATCTTAGCACCAACTAGTTAACCCGACAGAGAAATAAAACTGTAGCTATACCTCTATTATGGAGACAGAAAATTGACTGATTCACACCCTCAAATGGGATTTACCAGCCTTCAGAAACACTAGCGCTGCTCTGAAGCCCTCTACGTCAACCCCTACGCTGCTCAGGAAGGGCCTGCGTCACCCCAGACTGGGTTACGCTGCCTTGGTTGGCCTACGTCAGTCCTCCTGTGACTGCATCAACCCTCCTGGCACTGCATCAGCCCTGCTGGCTTCTTGTTGCCTCTGCGTTGCTGCTGCAGGACTCTAGCCTGCTCTGCATAGTTGTTGCTTCCTCTGCGCTACACTGGTCTGTTGCTCCTCTACCCTCGTTGTACTCTTAGCCTGGGATTACACCATCCCTCTCGCCAATACTGCCCCTCGCTGTAGTTGAAACACTTTTGAAATTCTTAGCAAACCATGCCCTAGAATTCCAGTTTAGTCTCAGTGCTCTGCCACTGCGTGTGTTCTCCAACTAACCCCAACCCTCTTCTTATACTTTTCTCGTTGAAACATCAATGGTCGTGATCTAATATTGAATCGACAGTTAAGATTAGAAGATGCTTGATCCGTGTCCCTTAAGCCATTTTCATAACATGTTTAATTTAATTACCTTTAATCTTTTAATTTTCCTAAGTTAGACTTAGGGTCCTTAATCAAAAAGATTAATTAATTATATATCTCTTAAACAAGATGGAATTTCTTAAAATGCTTTCTGGGTCTTGGAGATCTTATGTACTCTAGTTCCTCCACAAAGTTTGGGAGCTCGAGCACATCCGATGCTACCCCAACACCCGAAAATCTCAACAGGGACTACCTATCACTTCTCGGTTGACTACGACCTAGATGGTACAGTTGACCTAGCAGTTGAGCGTGCACATTCGCTAGGGTAGTTTTTGTTAGCACTTGTGGTCAACCAGTTTATGTACAGACTTCTTGGGTTGTCTTGGTACGACTTTTGTACAGGGGATCACGAGGTGATCAGCGTACTCTGGCAGGAGTTTGTCCGAGGAGGTGGCATTGGCAGGGCACCAGACAGTGCCTTGTATGGAGTTGGGGATTCGTCACCTTTGTGTGGGGCACATAGGTCATAGAGGAGCAGGGCAGTGGTGGCAACACTATTGCAGTGTTCCACGGGGTCGCGTCCCCCAGAGTCGGGTGCACGCACCCCTCGCATCCCTCGCACCCGGGACGGGGAATCTCCTGGGGGTGCGTTTCCCCGTGCACCCTTTTTGGGGAGTCTTGGGGAGACGCAAGGGGGTGCGTTTCCCCAGTGTGGGGGACGCGACTCCCCGCGACTCCCCAAAAAGGGTGCTTCTAGGCGTCCCCCTTTTGAAGGGGGACGCGACTCCCCAAAAAGGGTGCTTACCAAAAAAAAAAAAAAATGTAAGTTTAAAAAAAGTTTACGATTCATTATTCAATGATTCATTTCATTTCTAGCTCTTCGACCTCCAGGTGACCTCAGCTACTTCGACCTTGACCTCTCTGTGTCCTTGATGTTGATTTTATTTTCAGTGCTAATTAATAAATTATCTATTTTTACTTTTCAGTTGTTGACCTCACACTGATTCCTGACTCTTGACTCTTAACTATTTTTGAGTTTGAAACTTTGAGTTATATAAATTTACCATTTACTATTTAGTGTTCAAAGTTCAAACTTAGTATCTACTATCTACTTCTAGTATGTTTTGCTTTCAATTTCGATTCTAGAATGATGAATGATGAAATTAATTTTTAAATCAATGTACATTGCAGATTGTAGAATGATGAATGATGAATGATATGGAATCATGGATCAACGTATTTGAAGATTTCATTATTGAATTTATTTATTGAATGATCAATGATTATGGATGAATATTAGAATAATGAGTATGTCATATGAATGATGTATGTATCAAAATGAAAGATGAGGATGGATCAATGTATGTCATTATTCAATTCAATTATGGATTTAAATTTTATCATGTGTAGATCAAATTTCAATTTTCAATGTATTGGTATTTATATTAGTATATAGTATATAGTATGTAGTATATTATTATTAGTCTATTTAATATTTATGCTTTCATTATTTATTATTTAACAATGAATATGAACTTGAATTTTATATATATATATATACATATAAAATAAAAAATTATATACCCCGACGACTCCCCGCACCCCCGAAATTTCCCTAAAATTTCAGGGTACTCCCACACGTCCCCCCTGTGCGTCTCCCCGCACCCACGTCTTGGTGGAACATTGCACTACTGACACATAGGGAGATTTACTTTTTGGATCACTCAGAGAGGATTTGGAGAGAAGATCCATTCATCGACGGGTATAGTGATGCGACGGTGGAGGTGATGATACCAATGGAGGGTGGCCCATCACATCCACGAATGTGATGGAGCATCTAGCGTTGAGCAGTGGCTGTGGACATGGGGGGGCATGGTGATATACCGTAGTGTGTTGGATTGCATTGTGGAGTAGGAGTGGCTTACATCACATGGAGTACACGTGGGGAGTGATGGGTAACTAGACACAGATAGGGCTCAGGACGATACAGGGTGGTATAGTGACTTGAGTTGAGTATGGCACAACATCATCATGGAGGGCTTGTCCCGTACACAGGAGATTGTACATCTAATCCCTCCTTTGAGATTGGATGGCGATAGGTACTAGGTTGGTACCCGATGGAGCAGGTTAGGTAGTTGGGTACATCCATGGCTGCATTTCAGTGGAGTTTGTGGATTACTAGAGGAGTACTAGGGCTAGATAGTTGTTGGGGTCTAGGTGGGATTCCCCGTCACAACATGGGCTTGGTTAGTGATGGTATTAGCAGTGTGATGGATCTGGTGACCGAGCACACACACACTTTCATCTATCCATCAACACTAGTGTCAGGTTAGATTGACATGGAGGCAAGCAGACTCTGTGGGTTGTCCAGGGATGTTGGGCGTACATGCGACTGTAGGATGTTTAACATACTCTGGCAGGGGCTGGTCAGAGGAGGTGGCGTCAGCAGGCTATCAAACAAAGCATTGTATGGAGACAATGCTCTCTTATTGGCAAATTGGACGCAGGAGCTACTAAGGCTAGGCACAATCATTCTCGTTAGCATGTGAGGAGCTAGGCCGCTCAGGTCTACTAGGGCAGATGAGGAGGTGTAACCCACATCATGGTGGATTCACTAGCAGAGTAGTGGATGCATTGACGCATGTGGGATGGTCGAGGATGCAGGGTGGTGCGGTGCACAGAGTAGTGCCACAAAGTTCAGCGTTTTGCAGAGGAACACAGAAATGCATGGAGGAGTGTCATGTTGTGTGGGCTTGCACTGTGGAGTAGGAGGAGCAATTCAAACCACCTCGAGGTTTCGCAAGGAGTGACAGCTACTTCGTCACAAGACGAATACTGGATGATTCAGGATGATATAGCGGTTAGTAGTGGTGTCCAACAGTGCACAAAGGTGTGCAACTGGGTGTAGTCATGTATCAAGGGGCACAGAGATACATGTTCTTATGCAGGGAAGCACAGGGATGCTTGGTCATATGTAGTGATGTGTAATGCTTCCCATTGGGATTTTGGGGCGTTACAACCAAGGAGACTGCCTAATAGAGACGACAGGCATGCCATTGGGTATAGTTCACCCAGGATCGATGAGGACGCAGATGAGCAGCATTTGATGATATCCATGGGTACTCACATGCCTCTCTCACTTCTAAATTATTTGCAGGCATAGAGTAATTGGATGTTGTCGCTCGATACCTTCATCACGAACAGTAGGACACAAGAGGCTCACTCAGGACAGTTAGTTGGGACATAGAGTAACCAGGAAGAGACTTCTCGGTGGCGGCATTTGGTCAAGGCACCAGCTGACGAGTGCAAGCTTAGGGAGGTGACCGTGAGTGAGATGCAGGCTGCACTATTGGAAAGATATCCCGAGGTGTTATGTCAATGTGAGCACGAGGTACAGGGGATGGTAGTCCTCATTGGCAAGAGAATCCTAGGCTCCAGGCAATATCCAAGTATATCATCAGGAGCTAGGATTGCAGATTTCACTTTGTGGTCTAGTAGGAGCAAAGCATTTTGTCATAAGTGGGACAAACTCTTGATGCTTGATGCACATCTATTGGATTCATACAGGGGTTAGAGACGAAGCATAGGGGATAGCACGTGATATGGTTCATTCTCAAGCTGACACATGGGGGAACACCAAGGTCCACATCATATGGCGAGGCAGGTTGTTGCTCAGGATTGGGGCCATCCATGGAGTTATAGGCTTTGGCATTGTTGAGTCGCTTGGGCAGGTTGGGCATAACCTCGATCATCACATATATTATGGCCGAGAGTTAAAGGACAGGAGGCTTTGGTACGAGCATGTTGGGCAGTCAGTCATGAAAAGAGTATCGCAAGGTCAGCAACACAGTTTCTTCCTACAATGGAAATGGGACCTTGGCTTCACAATACTTGACAGTTCAGCTACACTTAGGGATGAGCCGAATTCGATAGGGGGAGATCATCCTAATCTTCCATTGGATTTTAGTGATTTGCTTTTGGTGTGGTGGATTTCACCAGCATGGAGGGATGATCAATAGGAGGAGATCAGGGGAAGCTCATGTGGGCAAAGATTCATCTCCACTAGGGTTGAATTGTATTTTCATCAGTCCACCCTTGGAGTGCATGATATGGGTGACTTACTAGAGCAGTTGCACGACGAGTTGATCGAGACTTTATATTATCATTATGCTCTATTTACTGACAGTATGCAGAGGGATTCGGGTGCCTATACTAGGTTGGACAGTGAGTGGAGCAAGGGGTGCTTCAAGTTGATTAGAATGGCTTGGGACCCTAGTATCGAGGGACTCCTTCATGACAGGAAAGTGTTGGAGATAGGGATGACTCAGTGGCACATTTGGGACTCTGGTATCGTTTGTAGTAGCCATTTGGGTCAGTTGATAAAGAGAGTGCTTGTTCGGGCATTGTTTGAGGACAAACAATTTTTGGCAAGGAGGACTGCAATATCCCCAATTTTGTGAGCATGGGAATTTCGCCCAATTTTGGTAATATTAATTAAAAGGGGCAACTAGTATTTTGGAGAAATGTGGCAAGGATTATTTTATTGCAGATTGGCAGCGAATTATTATTTATTAAAATGGTGGAAACAGTAACTAAGTAGAAAATGGCCCCCACAAATAAAATAATATTAAAAGGAGTCTAGAATGATGGAGAGAAAATATAAAAAGAGGGACTCATTTTGTGGACCATCTTTTGACTATTCCACTTTGTTGACCACACTTTGTCAACGACCCCATAGCAGTACACCCCCATTTTTTCAAATGGGACTCATCATGTTCGAGGTGTTCACGCCTTTCAGATTTCATCGACAATCGACAGTTTTATAAATGATGTAAACCCATTCTACATGTTTATGATGTAAATGATCTAAGTAAGACCACCATGTATGTAACAACCTAGGTAAGCCTAGTATTTTGGTGATGATTTCTATCCTAGGAGGTTTTTTGTCTTACTAATTCACTTGTGTTTCTCGACACAAGTGATCGGCAGAGTTTTCCCCTCAAGCCTCACCCCAAAGCTAAGGTGGATTTGGTCATCAAAATGCTGAGTGAATCTTAGTGTTTTCTATCGAGTCTTTGTAAAAGTAGTTTGGGAATAATCCTAGCTAATTGGCTAGATTATTTTATTACAAGTTGCTTGGTCTACTAGATCATGTTTTGAGTCGCAGAATTGGGTAGCTTTTTTAGGGTCTATACGAATGAGTATTCCCCCTTTATGTGTCTAATTGTTTTATCTTATGTAAAGAGGGTTGGAAAAATAATAAAATCCCCTCTCAGTCAATTAATTAAATTTTCTGGTCAAATTAATTAAAAATCCCAAGCCAGAAATTTAATTAATTTTAAGTCCTAGGTGTTTTAAAATTCTTCAAAGGCAAAATTCGTGGGTCCTTAAAAAATAAATTTTTAAAGATCCCAGGCCAAGGGAATATTGAGAATTTCATGAAATTTTGAACCCTTGGCTTGGTGGTTAAGTGAAAGTCAAAATTTTGCGGTAATTAACTCAAAAATATTATTTTTGAGTTAATTAAAAATAAATTAAATGATAAATTCGAATTTCCTCAAAATTATAATTTCGACGGTCCAGATTAAAAGATGATTAAATCTTTTTCAACGGTCGAGATTACTTTGACATGGATCAACCGAACTAGCCGTTGGAGATTTTATCTTATAAATTAGAGGTCTTTGTCAGTCTTTCAGTCATCCGATCTTTGAATCGTGCACTTGTTCTTGGAAGCTCTTGTAATTTTTTATAAATAAATTACAAAGACTTTGGGGTTACAAATATTGATGTTTCTTTTCTAGATCTATGTGGTGATATTCTCTCTAAACTCTGCTACTTTTATTGGCATTTTGATGGTTGATGGCCTTTATGGATTCATCTTCATATAGGTATCTTGTACAGTTTTTTTGGTTTCTAAAATTGCATTTTGATTTAACGAAAATATTAGTTATCTATTTTTCTGAAAAGTCTCATGTTTATTTTTAAATCTCTATCAATTTAAAATTCAGATCTAAGTGTGCAGAGATCATTATTCAGATTTGGGCATTTGGGGAAATCTTCAGTTAGATCAGCCGACTCTCAGATTTCAAAAAATCTGAAAAAGCCCAATGTTTCCTAATTCCCAAAGATATCTTACGGAATTTTTGTTTTTGCAGGGTCTTTTTGGGCTTGTGCCTCTTTTAATCTCTTGTTTTATTAATTGTGCGAAAATGATTTTAAATCTGGCCATGAGGGCCTATGATCTGTAAATTAGCACTGTAAATTTTGCAAATATTCTCTAGGGTTTAATGGTTTATTTTTTGTGCATAGTTTTGGGTTTGTATTCCTCGTTTTTTTGGTTTTGTGCAAGTTTTACAGGGAGATTCTCATAAATTTTTTAGATCTGAGCCAGATCTAGGCCCTGAAGGGTAAGATCTGCCCTCAAAATCAATTCCCCCTGCAAATCTGGGCATAATTTTGCTACAAAAGTGTGAATCTCAAGAGCATCTAAATCAATATTTTTAAAATGTGAGTTATACTAGTAAAATTTTGTTGCTGGTTGAAGAAAATTATTTAAAATCAGTGTGCTTGCAAATTTTTTGCTTGATCTGCTATCCTCCTCACGCTGTCCATACGTCCTAGCTCTGCCTTCATCTTTCTGCGTTAACCCTCATTCCTTTTCGCTGCCCATCATCAGTACGTTGTCCGTCCTCCCATCTCTGCATCTCATCCCTACGCTGCCAGTTCTATCCGCAGCTCCTCATCGCATCCCCCTTTTTTTTTCTTTTTGCTCAGTGCTCTCATCTTTCTCACGCTGCCTCTCAGCTCTCCCTCTTCGTTGTTTTCCTATGCCAGTTGCAGTCGCTTCCTTTTATCCGTACGTCGCCCGTACATAACTCCACCCTGTCGTCCATACGATATCCATACACCTACATAAGCAAAAATTCACGCAAATCTGAATTCTTATTTTGATTTCATTCGTTTACTTAGATTTTTTTTTTTTTATTTCAGACTTTAGATTTTAGATATTTTTTAACTCTAGCTTTAGTTTTAACTTTAGATTTTAATTTTTTGATTTTGATTTTTTATCTCTAACTTTAGATTTTAGATATTTTTAACTTTAGCTTTACTTTTAACTTTAGATTTTAATTTTTGATTTTGATTTTTTATCTTTAACTTTAGATTTTAGATTTTATTTAATTTGCTTTAGTTTTAGTTCTTTTTTTTAATTTTTAGCTTTAGTTTTAATTAAATTTTAGGTTTTCGACCTTTTTAAATTGACTTTAGTCTTAGTTTTAAATTTTAACTTTTTTTATTCCGCTGAGTTAGTTTAGTTGGTGTTTTAATTTTAGATTTATATATTTCATTTTTGTTAACTTTAGATTTAAAAAGAAAATAGAAAATATATATATATAAATAGAAAAGGGTCAGAAAACTTTAATAAAGTGGTTTTGGTTAAAATTTTCCCATAAGTCAAGGGTGGAATTTTTCTTTTTTATCTAAAATATGACTATAGGAAAATTTTAATTTTCTGAATTGTAATTACTTAGAGTATCATTTAAATTCAGAATTATTGAAAATTTCTAACATTTAAATTCGATGGTTCTCTCACAATATAATTTTGTTTTCAAAATTTAAATTGTTGGTTCGAAGTATACTTATGCTTAGTTGTCGCTGATGGTCGTTGAACTATCTTTAATTGTGGTTTTAAGTTGCTTGAAATTGGTAATTAATTGCTTTAGTCAACTTTGAGAATATTTCAAGTGATAATAAATTGCATGTCCTTATCAAACATTGTTAATGCATAATTGTGAGGGTGTTTTATCGAATATCATTGTGATGGATTGATTTTTCATAGCAGCGGTTACATATCAATTACTTGACTTTAATTTCATAACGGGATATTTTGACTCCACAAGGCACTGGTTTTAAAGTTTCAAATCTAATTGGATCTGTAAAATCTCATTAGTCTTAACAAGTACTTGGTCATCTAGCTGTGTCTCCTGAATTAGTTGGTTTTCAACCATTTCTCCTTCTTCATTTTCGTTAGGGTTTATCTCCCTTAGCTTGCAAGGAGACAACTTAGATAGAGAGATTGGGGATCATGGTGACAGCCCATGATATGAGTCGTTGTTGTGGTGCCTAGACATTCTGTGCGACAACATTTTTTGGTGTCGTTGTCAGGGAACAATTTATTGGACTTTGGCTTTACGACGTTCATTTCTTTCTTTGTCTTTCATCTCAGATATTTGAGTTAACTTCCTGTCCTAGTGGCAACTCCATTGGCTTCATCTTCCACAGGAATTTGTACTAGAAGACATCCAAGTAGCTTGATTAATCCTACTCCAGATCCTGAAAAGGTTCTCAGAGTCCGATTACACAAGCTCTCTTCTCGTACACTTCTTGTTAATCTCGGCCAGGAATCTCTCTCTGATATCCACTCTCTTTTTTGTGATCCTCTTCAGCACGATATCATGGATTTATATTCCCCGTGTAATTTTGCTAATATTCAGGGTTATCCCCATGATTTCCCTCAACATGGAATGGATAAGTTCCCTTCTTTTCAAGGAAATAATGCAGTTAGTGTCAAATCTCATTTAAGCGCTTTCACTAGTTGGTGGAATAAATGGGCTAGAAATAATAATTTTGAGGATGTAAAGGTGTGTCTGTTTATTCTTACCCCTGAGCGGGATGCTATGGATTGGTTTACTGAAAAGCCTGATAATTCATTTGATACTTTTCAGTCAAATCTAGCAGCCTTCAAGGATAAGTTTGGTGATAAAAGGGAAGATACTAGATAGGCATTTGGTGAAAGATATCAATACCATAAAAAAGAAAGAAAATGAAACGATGGAAGAATTTAACAAGAGATTTAATGGTATTCTTAGGGAAATATCTCAAACTCATAAGCCTCCTGATGGATCGCTTCTAAATTTTTACATTGATGCTTTTGATTCTGATACTTCATATGAGCTAAGACGTGCTAAGACTGTTGATTATAAAGTTTGCCAAACTTTAGCTGAAGAACTTGAAAAGGACAAAAGGGAATCGGAAAATCTGAAATTCCTGATTTTGATAGGGCTACAACTAAGTTGAAAGGACATAAAGGTGAAGAGCCTCTAGAAAATGATGATGACCCTATGAAAAAGTTAATGCAAAAGCTTGAATGCATGGAGCTTAACCAAGCGAAATTAATCTCTGACCATGCTAAGGAAATAAGCACTTTGCAGTCTAAGTTGGTCCAAATGGAAAGGGATCAAGCACAAAATTCCCAACCTAGGAATCATAATAATAATAATCGAGGTAATAATACTTGGCAGAAAAAAGGTCAGCCTAGTGAGCAGAGACCTTTTAATCTGTTTGAATCTACTAATATGGTTGATGAAGCTCCACCTTATTGTAGAGCTTGTGATGCTCTTCATGAGGAGGTTACTTGTCCCACTGTTAAAAGAATCATGAATAGTGGAATGTTTGGGGCAAGTAGTCAAATAAATGTTGTTGGTCAGGAGTTTTCTTTGTCTATGGAAGATTGGATGGAAGTTAAGGAAAATAGTCAAGTTGTTAGGCCTTTTACATCTTCGCATAGTATCAATAATTTTGATCATGAGAGGGATTTGATGATCGAATTATTTGGTGAAAAGCCTTCTCCTGATCAAATTTTGGAAATTGCTAAGGACAAAGGATTAACTTATCAAAGAAGGGATAAAGAGCAAGGTAATAATCTAACTCCCCCTCGAATTTTTAATCCTAGTCCTGGTTTGAATATTGATTTGGGCGCATGGTTGAGTAATGCTAAGATCTTGGTGCCTTTCACTGAGATGCTAAAGATTTCCACTCAGAGAGCTAAAGTTTTAGATGTTCTTGGAGTTTCGCATGATAATGTTGCTCAAAATAAGACTCCTGAAGTTTCTTATCAAGATGCCCTATATATTTGCAAAAAATGGAGTCGGATAACAAGGAGCATCAACCATTTTTTGTTACTTTAATGTTTAATGGTTATAAATTGAATAATTGTATGCTAGATTCTGGTGCTTGAGCTTGTGTCATGACCAAGAGGGCCATGGAACAGCTTAATTTAAGAGTTTCTAGACCATACTACAACATATGTGCCATGGATTCTAAGAAAATTGAAGTTCATGGGTTAATCGAAGATTTGCAAGTTCATTTATCTGTTTAACCTGACATAATGATTGTTATGGACACAGTTGTAGTTGATGTTCCGGATGCTTGGGGTATGTTGTTATCTAGAAAGTGGGCCTCTGATCTAGGAGGAAGTATTCAAATGAACTGGTCTTATGCTATGATTCCTTCCCCTGGAGGTGAAGGGTTTGTGAAGATAAATAGAGAGCCTGAAAGAAGATTCCATGTGGAAGATCCTAAATGGCCTCATAATGAAATAATTAAGGAACAACCTAACATGGGGAATTATGCTATTATGTCTAATTTCATAGTTCCTTTAGATGACAAGGTTGATGAGAAATTTGAGGACCTAAGGGATCAGGTTTGGTACATGCATTTTGATGGTGCAGCATCTAGGCATGGTAAGAGTGTTGGAATTGTATTGAAGTCTCCCCTTGGTCATATTTTTAAGTTTGCCTATAGACTTGAGTTCGATGCAACCAACAATGTGGCTGAATATGAAGCCTTGTTGTTGGGTTTTGAGTTGGCAAAAGCTTTAAGAATTAAGTTACTTAGTATCAAGGGAGACTCTGATTTGGTTATCATGCAAGTTAAGAATAAATTTACATGTAAAAATCAAAGGTTAAGGAATTATCAAAATGTTGTGTGGGATGTTATGGAACACTTTGATGCCATTTTCCTTGAAGCTATTCCAAGAGAAAAGAATAGCTTGGCGGATGAGCTTGTTGTAGCCGCTTCTACTTTACAATTATCTGATGAATTAATTAAGGATAAGATAAAAATGGAAATTATTTTCAGACCTTCAGTCCCAGATAATTCAGAGCATTGGCAAGTTTTTAATGATGAAAAGTAGGTCATTCGTTTTCTTAATAATTTGGATGAGTTTGAAAATTTTCGGATAAGTTCTACGGAGGATGGAACTGATGATCATGATGATATTATAAATCCTACTGCTGGGAATATTGTTCCTTTAGAGCAGCATTTTGATCGGAATGATGCCACAAAAATGAAAGAGGAAAATAAAATGGATCCTGGTGAATTCATTGAAGTAAATATTGGTGCCTCTGAGGACCCTAAGATTGTCAAAATTGGGAAAGATACTAATGAAGAAGAAAGAAAAAGTTGACAAATTTACTTCATGAATATAGGGATGTTTTAGCATTTTCGTATGATGAATTAAAAGGATATAGGGAAGATGTCATGCAACACATTATCCCTTTGAAAGATGAGAATGCTAAACCTTTTCATCAAAAGCTTAGGCAAATAAATCCTAAGTTAGCCCCTTTGGTTCAGAAAGAGCTTTCAAAAATGCTCGCAGCTGGAATCAATGCTCAAACTAGACATTCAACATGGTGTTCCAACCTGGTGATTGTTAGAAAGAATAATGGTACCATTAGACTTTGTGTCGATTTTAGAAACCTTAATCTAGCATGTAAAAAGGATAATTACCCTTTGCCCAACATGGAGACTATGTTGCAAAGAGTAACAGGTTCAGGAATGATGTCATTTTTAGATGGTTTTTCTGGATACAATCAAGTTTGGGTTAAAAAAGAAGATCGTCACAAAACTACATTCACCACACCATGGGTACTTTCGAATACATTAGAATGCCTTTTGGGTTGACTAATGCTGGGGCTACTTTTCAAAGGGCTATGGATTATGCTTTTAAAGGTTTAATTGGAAAAATTATTGAAATTTATAAGGTGATCTTATTGTTTTTTCTAAAGATGGTATTAGTCACATAGGTCATCTTAAACAGGTCTTTGATAGGTGTAGAGAATTTGGGATTTCCTTGAATCCAACTAAGTCTGTTTTTGGAGTAACTGAAGGGAAATTACTTGGTCACATCATCTCCAAAGATGGGATCAAGATTGATCCTGAAAGAGTTGAGGCAATCCAAAAGATTCCTCTACCTCATAATCTTAGATCCCTTCAATCTTTTCTAGGAAAAACTAATTTTCTTAGAATATTTATTCCAAATTATGCAGAAATAGCTAAGCCTATTCAAAGTCTTCTAAAAAATGATGTAATTTTTTTGTGGAAAGTAGAAGGTAAAAAGGCTTTTCAAGGAATTAAAGGTGCCATTGCCAAAGCTCCTGTTTTAGCAAGTCCTGATTATTCTAAGGATTTCATGATTTTATCTTTCGCCTCTGAAGATACCATTGCTGGTGTCTTATTACAAAAGAATAAGGAAGGTCACGAGCAACCTATTGCTTTCATGAGTAGAGCGCTTCAAAATTCTGAATTAAATTATACTACTATGGAAAAGCAAGCCTATGCCTTGGTCAAGTCTCTTAAGCATTTTAGGACTTATGTGGGTTATTCTAAAATCATTGCTTTCATCCCGCATTCCGCGATTAAAGATATATTAACTCAAACCGATTGCTTGGGGACTCGTGCTAGGTGGGTCACTAAAATTCAAGAGTATGATTTAGAAATTAAGCCCACCAAGTTAGTCAAGGGTCAAGGCTTGGCTAAAATGATGACCGAAGGTAATGAGAAAGTGCTTGGTTTGATTTAACTTAATGATGCATCTTCGTCTGAGCTGCAAAGGTTAGGAGAGCATGAATGGTATAGGGACATTATTTATTATTTGTTAAATCTTACATGTCCTGACCATTTAGTTGCTCATAGAAGAAGGGCTCTTAGATTAAAAGCCACTAATTATTGCCTCATGAAGGATGGCCTTGGATGGAAAAATCTTGAGGGGATAATACTTAGGTGTGTTGATGAGATTGAGTCTAAGAAGTTGATTTCTGAGTTTCATTCAGGATTTTGTGGTGGTCATTATGCTGCTAGAACTACCGCCCACAAAATTCTGAGAGCTGGTTATTATTGGCCTTCGATTTTTTCAGATGTGCATAAATTTGTCAAAAGTTGCCAAGCCTGTCAACTATTCACAGGGAGGCAGAAGCTAGTTTCCCTGCCCCTATAACCTGTGGTTGTTGAGGCACCTTTTCAACATTGGGGTCTGGATTTCAATAGGAAATTCCATGAAAATTCTAGCAATGACTACTCCTGGATCTTAACTACGACTGATTATTTTACAAAATGGGTTGAAGTCGTTCCTGCTAAGAATGCCAATGAAAAGGTCATTATGGACTTTATTGAAAATCAAATCATTACTAGATTTGGTGTCACTGCCAAGATCACTACTGATAATGCCAAGGCTTTTAGTTCTTTCGAACTTTCATCTTTTTGTTTTAAGTATGGCATTACATTATCTCATTCATCTAACTACTATCCTCAGGGTAATGGCCTAGCTAAGTCAAGTAATAAAAATCTTATAACCATTATCAAGAAGATAGTAGGAGATAATAAGCGATCTTGGGACAGCGAAATCAAGTATGCTTTGTGGGCAGATAGAATTACTAAAAAGAAAGCTACTAGTAAAAGTCCTTTTGAATTAGTTTATGGCTTGAATGTAACTTTGCCTGTGCACCTTAAATTACCAGTTTACCAACTCCTTCAACATTTTTCCACTAATAAAGATGTTGTTCAAAATAGAATTGATCAAATTGTGGAGTTGGATGAAACTCGTAGGAAAGCTTTAGATAATATGTGTAAAAATCAATCTAACATTAAGAAAAGCTTTAATAAATCATCTTGATCTAGATCTTTGCAGGTTGGAGACATGGTATTACTTTGGGATCGAAAGAATGAAAAGCTTGGAAAACACAAGAAATTTGACAGTTTGTGGCTGGGACCTTATATTATCAGAGACATTGTTGGACCAAACTCATTCCACTTGAGTACGTTGGAAGGCAAATGGCCAACTAATCAAGTTGTTCTTCAGAGATGACACCTGATGCCATTGGGCACCCTTTGTATTGCATTTCTAACCTTATTCCTTGTCCTTTCAGCATTTCATTTTGTAGTTAGATTAGATTTACTTTTCATGTTAAGTAGAATAATAAATTATAGAAAAGCTTCTATTTTTCGTGTGCTTAAGGTTATATGATGATATTTGGATGGACGCTACTTATGTAATTTTGTGTGTTGCTTGGATGCAGATTCTGGATTCTCACATTCCTTCAATGAAACAACGTGTCCCCAAGTAGAGCCAGACGTTGACCACACTTTGTCAACGACCCCATAGCAGTACACACCCATTTTTTCAAATGGGACTCACCATGTTCGAGGTGTTCACGCCTTTCAAATTTCATCGACAGTCGACAGTTTTATAAATGATGTAAACCCATTCTGCATGTTTATGATGTAAATGATCTAAGTAAGACCACCATGTATGTAACAACCTAGGTAAACCTAGTATTTTGGTGATGATTTCTAATCCTAGGAGGTTTTTTTGTCTCTCTAATTCATTTGTGTTTCTCGACACAAGTGATCGGCAGAGTTTTCCCCTCTAGCCTCACCCCAAAGCTAGGGTGGATTTTGTCATCAAGATGCTAAATGAGTACTAGTGTTTTCTATCGAGTCTTTGTAAAATTAGTTTAGGAATAATCCTAGCTAATAGGCTAGATTATTTTATTACAAGCTGCTTGATCTACTAGATCATGTTTTGAGTCGCAGAATTGAGTAGTTTTTTTAGGGTCTATACAAATGGGTATTTCCCCTTTATATGTCTAAATGTATTTATCTTATGTAAAGAGAGTTGGAAAAAATAATTAAATCTCCTCTCAGTCAATTAATTAAATTTTCTGGGCAATTTAAATTAAAAATCCTAAGCCAGAAATTTAATTAATTTTAAGTCCTAGGTGAGTTAAAATTCTTCATAGGCAAAATTCGTGAGTCCTTAAAAAAAAAAAAATTTAAAGGTCCCAGGCCAAGGAAATATTGAGAATTTCAAGAAATTTTGAACCCTTGGGCCTTGGTGGTTAAGTCAAAGTCAAAATTTTGAGGTAATTAACTCAAAAATATTATTTTTGAGTTAATTAAAATGGAATTAAATGATAAATTCGAATTTCCTCAAAATTATAATTTCGACAGTCCAGATTAAAAGATAATTAAATCTTTTCAACGGTCGAGATTATTTTGGCATGGATCAACCGAACTAGCCGTTGGAGATTTTATCTTATAAATTAGAAGTCTTTGTATGTCATTTGCATCCGATCTTTAAATCGTGCACTTGTTCTTGGAAGCTCTTGTAATTTTTTAATAAATAAAGCATAAAGACTTTGGGGTTACAAAATTTGGTGCTCCTTTTCCAGACCTATGTGGTGATATTATCTCTAAACTCTGCTACTTTTATTGGCATTTTGATGGTTGATGGCCTTTATGTATTGATCTGCATACAGGTATCTTGTGCAGTTTTCTTGGTTTCTAAAATTGCATTTTGATTTAACGGAAATATTAGTTATCTATTTTTCTGAAAAGTCTCATGTTTATTTTTAAATCTCTATCAATCTAAAATTCAGATCTAAGTGTGTAGAGATCATTATTTAGATTTGGGCGTTCGGGGAAATCTTCAGTTTGATCAGCGGACTCTCAAATTTCTGAAAATCTGAAAAAGCCCATTATTTCCTAATTCCCAAAGTTATCTTATAGAATTTTTGTTTTTGCAGGGTCTTTTTGGACTTGTGCCTCCTTTAATCTCTCATTTTATTAATTGTGCAAAAATGGTTTTAAATCTGGCCATGAGGGCCTATGATCTGTAAATTAGCACTGTAAATTCTACAAATATTCTCTAGGGTTTAATGGTTTATTTTCTGTGCATAGTTTTGGGTTTGGATTCCTCGTTTTTCTGGTTTTGTGCAGGTTTTACAGGGAGATTCTCAGAAATTTTTTAGCTCTGAGCCAGATCTAGGCCCTGCAGGATAAGATCTGGCCTCAAGATCAATTCCGCCTGCAGATCTGGGCATAATTTTGCTGCAAAAGTGTGAATCTTAGGTGCATCTAAATCAATATTTTAAAAATCTGAGTTATACTGGTAAAATTTTGTTGTTGTTTGAAGAAAATTATTTAAAATCGGTGTGCTTGCAAATTTTTTGCCTTATCTGCTATCCTCCTTATGCTGTCTGTACGTCCTAGCTTTGCCTTCATCTTTATGCGTTAACCCTCATTCCTTTCCACTGCCCATCATCCGTACATTGTCCGTCCTCCCATCTTTGCATCTCATCCCTACACTGTCAGTTCTATCCGCAGCTCCTCATCGCATCCCCTTTTTTTCTCCTCGCTCAGCCCTCTCATCTTTCTCATGCTGCCTCTCAGCTCTCCCTCTTCGTTGTTTTCCTCTGCCAGTTGCAGCCACTTCCTTTCATCCATACGTCGACCGTACGTAACTCCACCCTGTCGTCCATACGATATCCATACACCTGCATAAGCAAAAATTCATGCAAATCTGAATTCTTATTTTGATTTCATTCGTTTACTTAGATTTTTTTATTTTTTTTTTTAATTTCAGACTTTAGATTTTAGATCTTTTTTAACTTTAGATTTTAATTTTTTATTTTGATTTTTTATCTTTAACTTTAGATTTTAGATATTTTTAACTTTAGCTTTAGTTTTCATTTTAGATTTTAATTTTTTATTTTGATTTTTTATCTTTAACTTTATAATTTAGATTTTATTTAATTTGCTTTAGTTTTAATTCTTTTTTTAATTTTTAGCTTTAGTTTTAATTAAATTTTAGGTTTTCGACCTTTTTAAATTGACTTTAGTCTTAGTTTTAAATTTTAACTATTTTGATTTTGCTGAGTTGGTTTAGTTAGTGTTTTAATTTTAGATTTATATATTTCATTTTTTTTAACTTTAGATTTAAAAAGAAAAGAAAATATATATATATATATAGAAAAGGGTCAAAAAACTTTAATAAAGTGGTTTTGGTTAAAATTTTCCCATAAGTCATGGGTGGAATTTTTTTTTAATCTAAAATATGACTATAGGAAAATTTTAATTTTTTGAATTGGAATTACTTAGAGTATCATTTAAATTCAGAATTATTGAAAATGTCTAACATTTAAATTCGATGGTTCTCTCATGATATAATTTTGTTTTCGAAATTTAAATTGTTGGTTCGAAGTATACTTATGCTTAGCTGTGGTTGATGATCGTTGAACTATCTTTAATTGTGGTTTTAAGTTGCTTGAAATTGGTAATTAATTGCTTTAGTCAACTCTGAGAATATTTCAAGTGATGATAAATTGCATGTCCTTATCAAACATTGTTAATGCATAATTGTGAGGGTGTTTTATCGAATATCATTGTGGTGGATTGATTTTTCATAGTGGCAGTTACATATCAATTACTTGACTTTAATTTCATAACGGGATATTTTAACTCCACAAGGCATTGGTTTTAAAGTTTCAAATCTAATTGGATCTGTAAAATCTCGTTAGTCTTAACAAGTACTTGGTCATCTAGCTGTGTCTCCTGAATTGGTTGGTTTTCAACCATTTCTCCTTCTTCATTTTCGTTAGGGTCTACCTCCCTTAGATTGCAAGGAGACAGCTTAGATAGAGAGATTAGGGATCAGGGTGACAGCCCCCAATCTGAGCCGTTGTCGCGGTGCCTAGACAATCTGTGCGACAACACACTTAACACTTCATCTTCTCTTGGAGTTGTTTAGCGCAAGGGTAGAGTTTTGTTTAGCATAGGAATTCCAGGTGGGATTCCACCCCATCTTTGGAGGACTTTGAGTGCCTCCCTAGTTGGCAATTCGAACAGTCCATTGTTGGGCTTTCATACAGCTTCATTGACAGCAATATTCACAACTTTGCTTATTTCCTGGGCGTAGATGCAATTTGAGTTATTCATAGTGGTCCAGCATACAGTGAGTTGGAGTCTAGGTTATTTGCAGGAGGATTTTGCTAGTTGGAGCAGGGAATTTTGTGGTGATTTTGTAGGGATAGAGAGCAACAAATCTGTGGGACGAAATTCTCTTCATTTGGAAGTGCGTAGGGATTTGTGGCTTAAGCCTGCGCAAAGGAAAATTTGTGGAGAGATAAGGGCCAGAGATTGGAGGTAAACCTCAAGGGAGAATTTAACCAGTGGTAGATTTGGGCATAATTCCATAATATCAAACTGAGGGGCCTTTTCTGGCTAGATTGAGCGATTTGAACTTGTTGAGGGTCACCAGGGGTCGGTCCATTCATCCCAAACCCTTTCTAGGTTTTTGTGGGTTCAGTGAGAGGAGTTCGGGGTTAATTTCATAAAAAAATTGGTCAGCATTTTCGACAAAAATCAGTGTTCTACTCGGCAGCTGCCAACTAGCAACAGAAATTATTGGAGAAGGGCGTAGTTCACTCTAGGAACATTTCCACCACATGGGTCCATGAGATTTTTCTGGGTTATTTTGGGTTCCTTATGAGGAGGCTCCTATTAATTTCCTATAATTTTCTAAGCAGTTTAGAGGCCCCAAACACCATTTCCATTCCAGCCAGTAGTAGCATAATTTACTGGGCCAGCACAAAGACTTGGGGAGAGCAGTTTCCAGCACTTGGGCAGTTCCATTTTCACCTTGGACTTGACTAGCTTGTTGTAGCAAGCCCTGGTTCCTCTTCTTCATTTATAGGTACCTTGTTTTCTCAGTTAATAAAATGGCTCAACTCTTGGTACAATTTCTGGTGCAATTTGTCGTTATGCTGGGATGTTAGTTTTAAGGTTACATGTTTATGCTTTATTTGTTGTTACCACTTAATATTTCACGCTAGGAATATTACATTCAACATCCAACTTTCACGAAGCATCATATAATATATTCATAATTCATTATGAATGTTTTATAATTTCCAACTTCAAACTTAAATTGTCATATATTGTTTTAAAAAATATCATAATAAATATGAAAGAGTCAACAGTTATAAAAACTACTAGAAACTAGAAAAGACAAGTAAATCCATTATCTACTGCTTCTTGTGGCCCTTGCCACCAAAAATGTCTAATTTCTAAGAAGGTCATGGTGGTTTACTGGGAGTCTCCTCCAATATAGTCAAACGACAAGAACCAAAAGGCACATGACCTCCACATGAGGATGTAGATGTTGATGGAGGTGGCAGCAACAAAGGAAATATTGTGGAACTCCAGCACTGTTACTAGATCATAGGGGTGGCATGGTTGTTGTTGTTTCATCATCATCTTTCAAAAGTTATGTTTCCAATTCTTTTAGATGTAGAGCACCATCCTCCAAATTATCTTCCTCTAGGTTGTTGTCCCAAGTTGTATATGATGTATCATTACGAGCCCGATCACAATAATGACTCGACAACCTCAAGTTCTAGTGCACATAAACCAAGTTTTTTGCCCGGTTTTCATTGAGTCTGTTTCTTCTCACATTATGGATGAAAATATAGGTACTCGAACACCTCTCTGCAAAAGAAGTATTTACTTCCTACGAAAGCACCTTTTTTTTTTCCAATTTTGGCAGAAGTCCCTAGCCGCCATACGCGTCCCACTATGTGATAACACCAAATCTGTCCATATCTTCCATTGCATGCAAAGAACCAAACACTCCAATGCTAGTGAAGTATCTGCCTTATTCAAGACACAATCTAGCACACTCCTCCCTGCCAGGGACCAACTTGTCTAATGTTGTCATATACCCATTTTGTACCTTTGGATTTGTATGGGTTTTGTTCCTAAGCCCACCCCCAGGTGCAGGTTTAACCAAGATGGAGAGTACTATTTTGGCATAAGGATATATGTCAAGTCATGTAGTGGAACATTAAGTTTATCCCACTGGGCACACAAAATTGTGAATAATATCATACAAGTTGGGATATTTTCCTGAACAATATCTTTGATTTGCCCCAACATGTTATTCATCTACTTATAGACCTCCCCAATCACTAGTGCATTTATATTTGTGACACACACAAGCTGCAACATAATCAGAATATGCGCGGAATCAACAAACTGTTACTTTAAAAACCAGGTCGCACATAAACCCAAATCACCTTACATACACGCAGAACTTCTCTCTGGAGGGTCCCACGACAATATAAACCAATCAGAAACGAATCGCAATTCGCAACTTATATGATTTACCTTCCCCGCAACTTCGCATTTTTAACAATTTAATAAACTTGCGATTTTGCAATTTCGCACTTCGCATACTTTAAAACTTAACTTGGTGGTTAAACCTTATTCCATGCGATCTGCAATAATGCGTCGTGCCAACACATGGCCCTTCTCCACTTCGCATCGCATACAAAATAACTTACCATGCGAAGTCTTAATCATAATACTAAATCCTGCGATGTGTGAAGTCTTCACAGGTTGCGATGTGATTTCCCACCGTTGATCTATGCAAGATCTAACGGTCCTCGCTGTTGCTTGCAAATCCGACTGCCTTCTGCTGTGCGATTAATATGATATTCAACAGAGAAATAAAACGGACAGTTTAAAACAAAGAGCCCGATTAAAATACAAAACACTTGGAATTAAATTAGAAATGAAATACACAAAGCCAAGCCCTTGGATGGCTGGTTTTACATTTATTTTTGCTCTCTGTTCACTCATCTCTCACTCTTCTCTCGCACCTATTCCACACCTATTCCACCCTACTCTCTCACACCTATTCATTCATATATATATACTTGAAGTAGTTCGCTTTGTCTTTTATTATCTTTCTGTTGAACCATTCTAACAAACAATTTCCATCCTATCTAAATTTTCTAACCTACTTGGCTTAATCTCCTCGTAGGGAGAACCAATTGCTATTTTATTCATACCTAAGTTAGGAAATCAAAACAAACTAACTTCTCACATTTAAAACTAAATAAAATATTAATAACCAATGTTTATCCACCTCTTGTTAGCCACAACATGTGAACACACAATCACATTGCTGGCTAAATCCGGATGCTCCTGCATCAATTTGCAAAACGAATCATTTGATAAATGGCTTAGTGTATTGCAAAATGTCCTTCACATGTGCCCAAAACAGACCATCAAGAGCAGTGTCCTCCACCTCATTAAAACTTTGTCTGTCAACTACGGTTGGAGCTTTGTCCACCTGCGAGTGTTGACTTACCATGCTAGCCAATGACTCTCTTACCTTCAAAAGGCGCCTGAAGGTGAGGTAATAGCTACGAAAACTAGTCTTCGCAATATTCAACAGCTCCAAACTTTAGGGACTGCGGAAAATCCCATGGGTATTGCTATGATTGGTAATAAATCTTTTCATTCTCTTGCCTCTCTTATACAAATCACCAATCCATTTCTATTGAGGGTGTTTGTTCTTAATAATATCATGCATCAAAGGTTCATTGTGTGAACCAAACACCCAGACCAAAATATGTTGGGGTGTCTATCTTCAATAATTGCTCCTGTTGCCTTACAATTAGAAGCATTATCCGTGATGACTTGGATTACAATCCATGGCTAAATACTTTCAATTGTTTGAAGTGATGGTTGTGCAATGTTGATGGCAGCCTTGAAATTTTCTAAGTAATCATTTCCTGAAAGGACGACTGCACCACTAGTAGACACAATAAGAACACTTGTCAATAGCTTTCCTTTTACATTTGTCCAGCCATCAAATACAATGGATACCCCATGGTCATTCCAAGAATTTGTCATTTTACCCAAAGCATGTGCTATTTTTTCTTTTTCATGATCAGATCCCATGGTTCTAACCTTGTCATACCCAGGGCTCTTGTATCCTTTGGGGGAATCATTAAAGGCATGCCAATAAGGTGAGCGAAGAACATTGAATGGTATCCCACATGCATAGAGAAATTGGTAAATTTTTGAATCCACATCATTCCTACACCCTTCGTCAAGGAAATCTGATATGGTTTTACGCCTTAAAGGGATGTTTGTTACTATGCCTCTGACTCCATATCCATTTCCATGGGAGGATGCTAATGGAGCTCTTAGTTATGTGATTGTGGGCTAGTGGTGTCATGTTCAAACTCACCATTTGATCTTTTAGATTTGTATTGGGCTTCCTCATCTTCCCTTATGTATTTGGCTCTTTCATGTTGTGACACACTTCCACAAGTTTTGATTCGTATTTGTTTATTTCCATACCATGGCATTTTCCCACGGAGATGCTTTCTGGCATGGGTGTATGAACCTGTGCAAGTGTTTTTTCAATGGAGGCATGTAAATTTAGTGGTTCCACCCCTTTCCCTGCTCCAGGCTCCAGGCCTAGAAACATATTTCCACAATGGGGTTTGGTCTGGTTTGGCTTTTGTGCCCTCAACATCTCAACTCTTATTATCCTCCTCCTCCTCCTCACCAAGGTACTCCTCTCCAAGGTTTTCATATCCACCACTACCCACTTCTTCATCCTCTTCATCACTCCTCCTTATTCTACTCCCCAAAACCATCATAACAAAAAAAGGAACGAACATCAAGAGAATGCCAAACCATATAGACATGATGTTTGAATTTTTGAAAGTTGGTGAAGTTATAGTTATTTTCCTGCAATAAAATGGAGGAATAGGAATGTGAAAGAGAGAAGAGAACATTTTCATTTAACAATGAACATATAAAAAACACAAATGCTACATTAAAGGCTAGATCCTACCTCTTTGGCCTTTGATCCCAAGCTCCAATCTCCCTTGCAAGCTCCTCAATCTCCCAAGCAACCCTCTCAATCTTCCTCCTCAACTCAAGCTCCAATTCCAAAATCCCTCACTCTCTCTCAATATGCAAATGGTGCATTGTAGGAGGGGAGGAGGGCCTTTTATTTCTTTTGGCCCCTCCCACCCTCCAAAACCATGTCGCGCAGCCACACCATTTTCGCCCACAGGGAACTAATTTTTTTAGGTAGGAGCAGTTGAGAGCGATCACTTCCCAACTGCTCACGCCTAAAAAAATTCTCTCTAGGAGAGAACAGAAGCAGTCAGGGAGCAAACGCTCCTCGACCGCACCCTCGTTCGCTCCCGAAAAACCAGGGAGCAAATTCTTTTTTAAGTGGGAGAGAATTTCGAGAGCACACGCTCCCGAGTAGAGTGCGCTTCGAGAGCGGGTTCGAAGGGGTGGCCGCTCCCCCACAACCCTGGTCAAACCCAGTCCATCTCCTTCCTGTTCAAGTCAAATATCTACCCAAGAGACTCGGTCTAGTCTACTTTTCTAGAGTCGAATTCTTCTGCACCCAAACTCTCGATCCTGTAGCTCTGTTATACCTCAGAAGTTCAGCCTTTTTGTTTCTCAGAATTTCGCCCTTCTTTGTCTCAGGAATTCGTCCTTCTTCATTAGAGATTCGTCCTTCTTCTTCATCATAAATGTGCCTCATATAATCTTCTTCTCTGACTCATATCTGACTTCTTCTTTGCCTCAGATATTCTGAGTTGCTTACTTGGGAGGAGGACGATATGACTATATATATAGTCAACTTGTGATGTTGAATGGGTGCCTCTTTAACTGGGCCGACTTGACTAAGTGGAGCATCGACTTAGCTTCTTTGGAGCCAAAAAAATAATTTTCAAAACCAATTTTTTATCTTTTGAAAAAGACATGAAGAACATGCCTTAGTTTGACAATAGCATGAAGAACATACTTTATATTTATCATTACAAATACATCAAGAGCTTAAATATTTATTATGAGGACTTACCATAGCTACAAAATTCAACACTCCCTCTTAGCTAGGGAGGTATTCATAATGACTATCTAGATGTTCTCATGTTGACAAATTTCTCTAAGAAAAGGTTATAACAATTCATCATCAACATCATGAGCATTATTCCATTTACCATAGTCCTGGTCAACAACGTTGACACATGGTAAATCAACAACATCAACGTGTTACCATAACTATGGTCAGTGCCTCTGACCTATGGTGTATCCTCACCGTAATCCTGGACAATATTTCTTACACATGGTACATATTTAGCATCAACTAGTCACCATGATTATGGTCACTGCCTCTAACCCATGGTATACTGACTAGTCCTGGTTCACCATCATCCTGGTCAATCTCTTTGACTTGTGGTGAAACCCTAGGGACACACTCAATTCATTTGAGTAATCTTGTCCCAAATCCAAAGGCCTCATTCTAGAAAATAATGCTAAAGGAGGTCACTCAACCTATCAGGAGAGTAATCTGAACTTGATGTTGAGAGGCACCTACTCAATTGAGTAATTATGGGCCCTCTGGGACCATTCTTCCTAATTCTAGTCAAAATACTTAACACAGGAAGAATCATTGTCCTCTATCAAACCTGTTACTACTTAATTTAGCAAGGGTCCTAGGAGGGGTTCCAAAGAGACTACTAATAGATCAAGTGGCAACAATAGGACAAGGACCCACTATCACCTCATTCAATGTCCCCCGCTCTTTACCGACTTTCACTGATGGGAGGAGTCCTGATACAGGGAAATCACTAGAATGATGAGGTCAATAAAAATAAATAATGTGATTTTTTATGCTCATTCAAAGGAGAGTCACAGATAATAGGTTGCTTGTTTTAGAAGCAAAAGAAGGGATCTCCAAGAAAGGCTTGAGGGAAGGATGACCTCAGGTTTAGGAATATTCAAAAATGATGAATGCCTAAGATCAAAACTTCCAAAATCCCTCACTTGTGATTGATGTGTTTATACTAGGGTTCAAAATGAGGCAAGGATGGCTCATTCAATGGAAAGATTCAATTAAAGTGTGAGCTTTGGGAGAAGCTAGGGTGACTTTCCACGAAAAACCCCTTGAGAGAAATACTATCAGAGATTAAGGATTGAGATATATACCATGGAAAAGGCTCATCCAATGATCAAATATAGTTAAGAGAAAAGGTTTTAAATCAATGTTCCACCGAGTTTCCGGGACAGGGAAACGTGGGAGCGAGGATACGCACAAGGGGGACGTATATAAGCAACCCCAAAATTTAGGGAAATTTTGGGGAAACGGGGGAACGTCAGAGCCATAAAAATTACAAAATTATTACAAATTTAATATATAAAAATAAAAAATAAAATCCCAACAATATGTTAATAACTAAATTAGTAGATAGTAAATCTTATTAATTATGAAATGCACATCTAAATATGATCATCATTTTGTATTAGGCTATTGTGAAGTAAAATTATCATTTGACATTTCTATAATCATCAGCGTAAATCTAAAAATAAATTACTAAATTGAATCTATCATTTGACATTATGCAATGTTCCATCTAAATTCATCATTTGGCAATGGGAATTAATATTATGCAAGGTACATCTAAATTAAATTCATCATTTGACAATTGAAACTACACAATGCACATCAAAAATTAAATTCATATGACAATGACATTTGAAGTCTAAAACAACCATAGAAAATGGAACTAAAAATAAACATTGAAAGCAGTGAAATACAAAAATGTTTATTTTTAATTGTTATTAGCGAAAAAATTCGGGGCACGCGTCCCTCTTTCATCCACCTTGCATCCCCTCGTCCTCCCCCACAAGAGAGACGCATTTCGTCACCAGAAAAATGCCCCCCTAGAGTTTCCCCAAGTTTTCCAAAAAAGGGGACGTGGGGAAAGTTTCCCTGGGAGTTTCCCCACCTCAAGAGCGTGGGGGAGCGGGGAAACGCGTCCCCCACCCTGGGGTATGCGTCCCCGTGGAACATTGTTTTAAATGATGAACTACAAAGTACAAACAATCAAGAAACCCCAAGTCAAAGGAGCTTTAAGGATTCCCTCTTGGTGTGATAGCTACAACATCAATTTATTTGAAATTCCACCATCGGAATTTATTCAAAACTGGAGGATGCCTAAAGGAGACATAAATGAAGAAACTTGTCAAGACAAAATCCTAAAATTCCTCCTCCCTAAAATTTCGCACTAAGCCCTATAAAATCTCCTTATCCTTAGGGAACGAAGAAAAGAGGTGAAAGAATGATATTTCGTTAAGTTAATGTGATCACCAAGGATCTAGGACCAGTGACTAGTCTATTCGGAGAATGGAGTCAAGAATGAGAATGATTTAGGGTTTTTTTCTATCAAGGAGCCTAATTGCAGCTTCGCATGCCCTAATGAAGCAGCTACCCAACTACAACAAGGATTTATACTTCGACTTGTCAAACAATGGAGCTTAAGGGTTAGGTTTTCAAAGACAACCTCTAGGAACATTCACTTTTTCTTTCCTAATGAATAACGCATGCAATAGATCAACACTGCCAAAGTGATTCAAGATTTTCGCATAATTTAGAGCACAAGTAGCATCATGATGCAGTATTCCATACATTAAACATATAATGAAAAATTCGCATAAAAGAGAAACTTACATGGTGAAAAAAGTATATCAATCCATCACATTTGCAAGAGAGAAGCTCTAAAATAGAATAGCATTAACCCGAATATCAAAATGCATTAAAGAATCTCCAATTTGTCCTTCAATAGCTATAGCGAAATTCTAGAAGAAACAATGATCCAAATCAAGTGATGATGAGTTACAAATGAGACCTCACTTGTGTTTATATGAGCCCCTAATAGTTCAATGGGTCTAATTAGCCTAACAAACCCCTTATAGTGTCTATATTGTGCAAAATAACACCCTAATTGGTGACAAGCCCACCAAATAGCTCCATAACATGACAAATAAGCCTCTCAGGAGGGCCGAAATGATAATACGATAGCTAGGAGGACCATTGGAAGGCCTAGTGAAGTCCAATATGTGCCAAAATGGATGTAAGGGCTCCAAAAATAGTGATGAAGGGGGTGGCCCCTTGATCTCCAAGCAAATGAATTGTGGTGCTCCCAAGTGGCTGTTGGGGCACAAAAACATCCTCATGGGTCTCCAAGTGGATCGAACAAGTTTGTATCCCATTTGTAAGGGTTGAAACAATGATGCAAGCCCTCCCTTTGTCTCCCATGGTGAGATACATCCTCATTTGGGCCCTGGAACAACTGTCAAGTGTGTGGTGCAAGTGTGTAACCGACTGGGAAAGGTGGTCCAGGTACATCATCATCATCAAATAAATGGAACATGAGCGAGCATTGAGTGGAGTTGAAGGATCCCATGATGTGGCTATTTGCTCTCTGTTATAGTGGAGGCCCATGGCTCTCTATGCTCACCCTACAAAGACGAATATAACCCTCTAGAGGGCTTGGACCCCGTATAGGGAAACCAAACCCCAAGACGAAGACCCACCTGCAATCTTGTATAAGATCGAAAGCGTCTCCTCACACTCCAATACAACAAATCATCAGTGCAATTGAGTAAATGAGCTTACAAATCATGGAACCAAGTGGACACTTCACAGTGCCATGCCCTTCCATAATGGGCTTTAGAACGTAAAACTGCATCCAAGTTCAAGAAGGAGGTTAGTCAAGGACCCTATTAAGTGGTTTCAACCTCTAAGGGAGTGACAGGTCCATGGTACATCCCTTAAGTGGCAGGTTTCATGTGATATAATGTTGGAACAGAGTGAGACATCAAGGGAAGGCTCCAAGCCACATGCCACAATACAAGGGTATCCATGATGAGGGAAGCCCACACTTGGGTGTATAAATGTAGGAGGGAGCAATCGTGGTACATGAGTTACCCCGGCCTTTGTTTTTCCACCCTTCTTCATATGCCTTTTTCCTTTTATCAATTTTTCTTACATAATTGTTCGAGTATCTAGGGGATGAGAGCATGATGTGAATGATGTAGCAGTGAACACCCCCCTTAAGGTTGGGAAATTCATCGTCGTCTAGAGGTTGGGACAATCATGGGTTACTTAATGATTTAGGGGGCTCATATAGGGGCCCTAGGAACCAGGATGATGGCCATAATAATAGAGGGTAGAGCTCATGTTGCCGTTTGTTCACATGCTAAATTTGTCAGTCCCAGCTATCTTTTGCATCTTATGGTACATTTCCTATTGAGAGTGGCCAAATTATACTTTTTACTTTATTTTTCAGTGCATCAACCTTTGGGGCATCGTTCCAGGCCTGACCCAAAGCATGGACAAGGGGAGGGGGAGGCTAACTCCTTGTGGACCCAATGGACAAATGTGGACCCGGATGGGAAATATCGTGAAAGGGGTTATAATGAGCGAAGGGGAGTGATGTATGTGTTGTTGGGAAATGAGACCACGCAACCAAAATCAGGATTTCCCATGTAGTGCCATTCCTAAAGCTAGTATCCAACTTCTCATGTGCCCTATGGAATAAAAATAACCACATGGTTAACCAATGTCGTGAGATGGATAGTTTCATAGGTTAACCACCAAATTGGACAGAGGAGACAAGAGTACAAATGAAGCCCATTCTTCTCGTTGAATCCCCCCACTAGTCCATGCCCAAAAGTGTCCATGATAAGTAAGCCAAAATACCCAACTATATAATGAAAGGTTATACCTTCAGAGTTGGAAGGCCCACCTTCAAACATACGATCATAAAAGATGGGCGAAGGAGCATAATGGCTGGCTTAAGTGGCAGAGATGGTGGCACATCTAGTTATCTGATGGTTGCAAGGGGTTGTTGGTTGTCAACTGAGGACCATATAGGAGAAAATTTTTCTCTTATGGATATCACCCACAAGTGGTGGGTAACAGGACCGTTCTCCCTAATTTGATCAGATTTGACACAGGGAGAATGTTTGTCCTCTCTTGGACCATTCTTCCTAATTTGGTCAGATTTGACACAAGGAGAATGGTTGTCCTTGATGTTGCAATTTCATCACTCCCTCTTCTAAGAGAGATATACTCAATCACTTCAAGCTTGTCCATGAAGTATACACACTTCATCTTGGGATAAAGGCTTTGTCAGCAATTTGCTTGACTGTAGAATAGTATTGAAGCCACATTGCTTCCTTTTGTACCATGTCTCGGTACCGGATCTCATTGTACTTCGACCTGTCATCATGGTCGTCACTTGCACATGATCCAGACAATCCTGCAAGTAGCCTTTGAAACCATATTGTTTCTCAACTTGCTAACCAAGCTGAAATATACTCTGCTTTTGTAGCACTGAGTGTTGTTGAAGAATGTAACTAGGTTCGGTCTTCATTATTAATATATTTGTCAAAAATAATTTATTATTATTAAATGACTTATTAAAGCACGGGTTTCATGTGTTGGTCAAGGTTGTCATTGATGTCAATATGGCATTGGTTGTGATAGAAAATATTCTTGTGATGTCAATGAGCCTCATGCAATCCCTAGGTGCTAAGGATGCCATTAATAAAGATGCTAAGGTTGCTCTAACCTTATGAAGATGTCAAGCTATTAATGATGCTCATAGTGACTCTTGATGAAGAAGCTCTCCTTGTGATGACCTAGCCCGTACTCTAACAAATTGATGCATGTTGCATCACTACACTCCCTTGATGAGCTCTCTTAATGGAAAATTATTAGATGTTGCACTATGACATATGATGACATACATGTGCACTATCATATGATGGCATGATGCTATACTATCATGATGACATGGAAGACACACCATGATGAAGAAGCTCTAATAATCTCTTATTGTCCCAATCACCTTCTGCACTAAAATTTCATGAACAGTCACAAAGAAAAATAAATTTAGACACCTTGGAGGCATCCTTTCACAATGAATCCTAGACCATATTAAAGAGGATTTTTCCCTCTTTCCAATGAGCTATTACTCAATTCGAAACTCCAAGCAGTTTGAAAGTTATTGATTTTTCAAGTTTAAGGTAAATTTCTGTCAAGTGAGCCAACCTAAGCCGACTTGTGTAGGCTCATGTCTCATGGCCAAGAGACGTGTCTCTTCATTAAAAGCCGAAACCACTATAAATATAAGTCTCAAACTCATCTCTAACCATCAAATTTCAGTGAGAAAATTCAGAGAATAACGCAGAAGGGTGAAGAATTTTAAGGAGGCCGAGAAGGTATACCACAAAACTGTGGTAGTTCAAGTTGCACCTGTGGAGAGGAGGTTCCATATGTTGTTTAGCTCACAGCAAGACTCAGACAGTGAGTTAAAATGTGACAATACAGAATAGCAGAGGAATGTGATTATTGCAGTATACGTGGGTTAAGAAGGCTCGGATTTAAGTCTACAACAGTGCCCAGTATTAAGGCTTTGACTATACATCAGTGGACTATACTCGGACTAAATAAGGTTAAGACCTTCCTACCTGTAGCAGCTCGAATAAACAATCTTCTGTGGGAGCTCGAATAAGCAGTCTTCTGTGGGAGCTCGAATAAGCAGTCTTCTGTGGGAGCTCGTTTTATTTTGCAGCACAAACCTGTAACCTTCATTTGTAAAGCCCAGACCTGTGATCTTATTTGAGGACAGAATTAGAGCAGTCCCTCCTCTTGTGTTCTTTGGAACAAGATGAAGAGCTAGAAGATATGACTGTAGACTTGTATTGGAGCTGTGGGCAGACTTGACAGCTCGAAGCTTTGATAAACTTGTGGGCAGCCCTAGTTACAGTCACCTGTAGCTGCGTTTTTAGCTCAAACAGATATTCTTTGGGACAGTGGGATTCAGATCTAAGGTAACTCGCCTCAGATTGGTGAAGGACTCGGACATAGTTCACTACAGCTCAGAATTGGAGACTGTGGTGCCTCGTACCTGTGTCAAGTGCATGTGAACTGAAGGATAACTTCAGACCTGTGATGATCCTTGTGAAGGTTCAGTCTTTTGAGATTGGGTAGACCACCTGTGGAGAGCTCAAACAAATACCTAGAGAAACCTCTTTGAAGCAACTATTGAAGGTTCTTCGAAGAAGACTTGGATTGACATTGAGAACAATATATTTGAGCATGTTTGGAGCAATCTTTAAGAGGACTCTTGGTGAATACATCTTGAAGACCTTAGAGCAGCTAATCTTGGAGACAATCGTGAAGACTTGAACTTGTTGGAGACCATATTGAAGAGTGGATTTAAAGCATACCTTGAGGAGTATTAATTGAATCCTCTTGTAGCAGCTATTAAGACATTTGTCGAGTGGGCTTAGAATTGAAGACTCTTGTAGACAATCTTGTAGATCTTGAAGAGCAGTTGAAGTTGATCTTGAGGATACCTTGGAGTGTCATCTAGAAGCCTATTGAAGATCATGATGCATTGGTGATGTCATCATGAGGTAACTTGGAGAAATTGTTTGGGTACGATGAAGAGCAGCGGTGACACCTTCTACGAAGAAAAGGTTGTCATTGATGACGTGATGTGTAGATTACAATGAAGAGTAAGCTGAAGATTGTCAGGGCTCGTTGAAGAAAACATTAAGAGTCGTAAGTATAACCCATAGTTATTAAAACCGGAACCGGTGACCTGACCAGTGGACCTAATGAACCAGGTTTCAAACCGGAACCGGTCTAACCGGTAGCGGTCAGATCTCAATGAACCGGTTTTAAAAAAAATACATTAAATAATTATTTTTTAATAAAAAAACTATTTTTAAGATTTGCAACCATGATTCCAAGCCAATAGAGACAAAATATGCAAAGTTTGCTCATTTATATACCATGCAAAGGTGAATATATCAAAATGGCACCGAGTGCAATACATATCATCGGAAAATACATAAGCAATGAGGCTCCAAATGGCCCAGAAAGTCCAAAAACAATGCTACAAGCTATGAGGCCATTGGCCTAATACAAGACTACACATGAATGATGATCAATCATCAAATTCATCACCGCTACTAAACACAAGATCAACATCGGCTGCTACATAGACATCATCTGGATCAGAGTCTAAGGATGCCTCAGCCTCAGGCTCATTTGCAACCTCATTACCCCTACCACCAATAACAATAAAAGTGGACCTAATGGAAGCATGAGTTACTCGAGGTGCATGACTAGTGTTGTCCATTGGTTGTTTGCCTTTACTTGATGCAGCTACCAATCCTGGGTTTGCGTCTGATGGCGCCACCAAATCTGCTTCAAATTCACCCCCCGCTACTGCTACATCAAAATCAAAATCAGCCTCAAACACTGGATCTTCAGTCTCCTCCACCCATTCTGATGTTGGATCAATATCATCCAACACAATGGGATCTAGATCAGGTGTTTTGCTCATCAGTTGGTTCCGCCTCAAGCGAAGGTTGTATTGCACAATCACAAGATCATTTAACCGTTTCTGTTCCAAACGGTTTCTCTTCTTTGTGTATATGCACTCAAAAACAGACCAATTGTGCTCACAACCTGAAGCATTGCAAGTTTGGCTGAGGATTCTAATTGCAAACTTTTGCAATTGAGGACATTGGCCGCCAAATGATTCCCACCAATGTGCTGCAAATAAAAAGACATTCATTAGTAACATAGTTCATTTCATTACTTATTTACAAACAATTTAACTTGAAAAGAAAAACAAATTGGAATTGCTTACCTAGTTGATCCACATCTCTTGCCATTTTTGCCAAGTTCTTTCCAAAGGTACCAGCTGCCATACTGAAATGAGTAAGTTGTTTATGTGTTTCCAAAAGGTTTGCACGGTTAGGGACCATGCGCTCCAAGCAATCAATCAATCCAGATCTGACCACCCAGCTGCATGTATAGGACGATGGAGTTGATTGTTCCATCTGTTATCAATGATCTCCCATATCCGGCCATATTTAGCTGACCTATCCCTGTAAGCTGCCCGTATCTGCTCCTTGGCCTAATCCATAGCCTCATAAATGTATCCCATTGCCATCTTTTCCCCATCCACCATCCTTAGCACCTTAACAAGGGGCTCAGTAATTTTTACCAGCTCTGAAGACCTTTTCCAAAAATTAATGCCAAAGACTTTCTTTTTGGTGTCTTTTCCATCTTGTCTACGAGCCCACCGGGATTCAATCCAATCATCAAAAGAAAACATTTTTTGTAGGTTTTTCTGTTGAGAATTGAGACATTGCAACGTGAGGAAGTGAGTTGTAAATCTCGTAATGGTAGGCCTAACAAGCTCTTTGCCCCCAGTGTTTTTCCTCATTAGGCTCAATACCCATGAGTGGTTGTAAATGTATTTTGTAATGCACTTGCCATGCTCTACAGTGTTTTTTACCCATTCCACTTTGCTTATGTCCTCAAGCATGAGGTCTATCCAATGTGCAACACATGGAGTCCAAAATATGGTATTATACTTAGACTCGAGCATATTTCCAGCAAGAACATAGTTTGAGGCATTATCTGTGATGACCTGCACAACATTCTGCTCTCCCACTTCCTAAATAATCTCATCCAAAAGCTCAAATAGAAGGGTTGCATCCTTCACCTTATCAGATGCATCAACTGATCTCAAAAACATTGTTCCTCGAGGGCAAGCAACAAGGAAGTTAATAATAGTGCGGTTCTTTCCATCAGTCCATCCATCTGACATGATGGAACAACCTGTTTTGAGCCATGACTCTTTATATTCAGCCAAATACTCATCAATATTACAAATATCTTGTTGCAAAAGAGCTCCCCTTAAGTCATGCGCAGTAGGGCCTTTGAAGCCCTTTCCTGCAACAAAAACAGAGTCCCACATAGCTTGGTAATAAGGTGAGCAAGCAACATTAAATGGAATATCTGAATCATACCACCATCTAGCAATGTACTGATAAGAAGCTTCTTTGCATTGTTTTTTCCAATGTTGATCCAAAGTGGGTTGACGACTTGGAGTTGGCTGGGACATGGAGGCAGTGGTTGTGGGATTAGCAGTGGATGAGAAATAACTCATGAGGTTGGGTTTCTTTGTTGGGTTTGATCTTTTTCCAACAGGAGGAACATAGTGAAAGGGGTTATTGGTGGAAGGGATAGAAGTGGAGTCTTGAATATCATACTCATCATTTTCATACCCACTCTCTCTCAGCATTTCTACTATTTCCCTCTTCCTTGCAATTTCATCTTGAATGGCCTTCTCCCTAGCCTTAGTCTCCTCAAACTTTTCAAACTTGGCAAGGTATTCTGCCCTAACCGGACCTAACGCTACTTTAGGTGCATCACATGGTGTTACATTGCCTCTTATCCCAGCCAAGTGATGTTTCAATCTAAGAATACCCCCACCTCCAATACATTTTTGACAAAGTTTGCATACCATCTTTCCCTCGACCACATCACAATGGGCCCATGCATTGTCCTTGGCTTTTGGAGGCATCTTGCCCTGAAATAATTGAAATTTGGAAATAAATCTGCCATTTAAAAAAAATTGCAGCTAAGATAAATGGACAACTAAGGCTAAATTTACGAAACAAAATGCACATTCAAACATACAAAATTTGATAGCATAGGACTAGAGATTTGAGAGCAATAAAATAGCTAAACACATGAGAAAATAAATACATGAATAGCAATGAAATAATGGATTTTTCAATTGAAAATTCTTACCTAGCAATGCAAACTAGCTTCCTTAGCGTCCTCTTGAAGATGCCAATGCTATTGACAGCTCCAAACTATCTCCAAGATAGCTCCAACTCCAACTCCAAGCCTCTAAGATCACTGCTCCGGCAAACACTCAACACTCTCCAAGCTCTCAATCAAACTCACAAATAGCAAATGAGTTGGTGTGAGACAAAGGAGAGGCTGCCCCTGCTTATAAAAAATTGGGGAGGGTGTTTTTGGAGGGAAACAACCCTCCCCTTACCTCCACATATGCCCTAAGGTTGTGTTGCTGGCCGTCAGTGGGTCCACGCAAGGAAGGGACACCTAACCGGCCAGTTAGGTACAGAACCGGCCAGTTTATGCATTAACCCGCCGGTTCCGTACCTAACCGGCCGGTTAGGTCCGGTTAACCGGCCAATTCAGGTGAGACGCCCCTCAAAACTGAGTTGCAAGGGCGGTTGTGACCAGAAGCTGATCTGAACGGCCGGTTTGACCGGTTATCGGTTCAAACCGGCCGGTTTTAATAACTATGGTATAACCAAATATATCTTGACGAAATGAAGCAGAAGGTTGGAGCCTCACAAAGACAAGGTTGGTGCCTTGGAAGATAGGGTTGGAGCCCTTGAGGTTGGTGCCTCAGAATTGACAAGGTTGGAGCCTTGGAGGTCCAAGTCGGTGCTTGGCAAATACAGGTTGGAGCCTGGGAGATTGAAGATTGGTGTCTTCATCTAGGGTTGGAGCCCTACATATATTGTACTTGATTTATTGTAAAGAAGAAATTAAAAAAAACATTTATTCTTATTGTTCATTTTGTGTTCTAAATATAGGTGATCTAAGTTCTAACTGGTAAAATTAACAATTGAAAAGAAAAACTGATTCACCCCCCTCTCAGTGTTTCTAACATCATGCTTGGGTCATATTTAGATAAAGGTCCCCATTGTGGACTTCAAGGTTAGTCATTACAGATTTAAATTGACTCATTTTGGGCTTTCAAATCATGTAATACAGGTTGTTTATTTTTTGGTCAAAAGTCTCCTCCATCAAGTCATCTCCTTCAAGGTCATCATCCTCAGAAAATATTCTTCAAAGCAGCATCTTGAAGTCGGCCTCAAATTGTCTTCAAGTCAACATACTCAAGTTGGCTCAAACAAAAGACACACCTCTTCACTGGGACATGTCGGCCTATTAACTATGGGAGACAACTATAAATACCAGTCTAAAGTCCTTGCTCAACCCAACAAGTTTGGATCACCTTCTGCAGTTCGGAACACATCTGGAGATCGGGTTACCTCAGAAACTTCGGAGAATTTCAGTGATACAATTTGGATCAAGCTCAAAGATTTTAGAAGAGTTTTCTTGGTACAAATTACAGTGATACAGTTTCGTTGTCATTGCAGGGAGAAGTTCGGATAGATTACAGTATACTATCACAGTTTTACTTCAGGTTAACTACAGAGTCTCGGTGTTATCTCAGAGGATGTAATTCAGTGACCTCTATTCAGTACAGACCTCAAAATCAGTGCAATCTCAGTGATGAAGCCACACCACAGGAATCACAGCTCAGTGTTATCACAGCAATATAAATTTGGTGCCACATCAGCAATGATGTTTCGGTGTCATCAAAATGGAAGGATCTCAAGGCTACTATAGAAGGATGAAGTTTATCTTGGTGTTATTTGCAGTGATGAGGATGAAGTTTTGGTGCAAGCAAAGGAGATCTCGGTGCTAACACAGTGAAAGGATGACTTGGTGGAGAGAGTCTCTAGTTAGGGTCTTGGTCATCTCATCTTGAATCTACTGAAGGAAGAATTTTGACAGGGTTTTCCCCAAAGAGTGGGGTTTTGCCCTGGCAGTGTGCCTACATCTTGCGTCTTCTTCTATTTGCTCATTGGCATTACTCTTGACGATAAGAAAAGATAAATTGAAGAACAAATGAATATAACTAAACATCACAAGATAATCTCATAATGAGAGAAACTGATTAACTGCCATTTCTCTATCATGGTTTCAGAGCTAAGGTCATGATCAAAGGCAGTGAAAGGTTCTTGAAACACTTCTGGGTTAATGGATCACAGTGAACTAGAAAAGCTCAATCCTAAAAATCACCTTGAAGAAGTATGAGGACCTCGCACTAACATCAGTCGGAGAATCTCAGACAGAATTTCAGAGACAAGTTTGAATGATTACAGGAACTCGGATAAGGGTACAGAGATCTTGGATAAGGGTATAGAGATGATCTTTATCACAGCATTGTCACAGAATATAAACTACAGTGCTCTCACAGTTTGGATTAAGTGGCAGACCTTATAAGTTTACAGTGAATGCTACACAGTTCGGTGTCACCACAGTTCGGATATCTCAGAAATCTCGGTGATATAGTGAATTTTTGGTGCCATTGTAATACTATTTTGATGCTAATATAGTATATACATTTCGGTGATATTAGAATGGATAATGAGTCTTGGTCAACTACAAAAATAAACTCACATTACAGTAGCCACAGTGGAGACTCTCGGTGATAATTCACAGTGAGAAGTGTTGATGCCTTCAATGAAATCTCAGGAACAAAACTCAGTGCAATTAAATGAGTAGGACTCAATGAAAAGAGTGTCGGTGTTATTACACAGTTCTGGTGCTTCCAACAAGAAAAGGAGTTCGGTACTACCACTATGATTCGGTGTCACTACAATATGAGGGGTTCACAACATTGAGAAGGGACGGAACTTGGTACAGCTGCCTATGAAAGTCTATCAAATACAAGCACAAGAAAACAGCTCAAGAAATTCAAGTAAATATTATCAGGATACACATGCTAGTCTAATAGTTTATCAAATCAAAGGTATGTAAACACAAGGTACGTATGCTCATAGATTTTCAATAGATCTAATGTTGAATGATTCATATAATTCTTGTTGATATATAGTCTAGGCTAAAGAAGTGTACTCTCTAGATAACATATTAGAACCTCAATCCTCTCCCTCTAGGATCTACAAGTAATCTAGGATTCCATGCAAAAGTCCTTGATTGAAAGAAGAAATAACTTTTCATAGGATTTCATCCTCCATGGTTACGTAGGAGATCTAACTTGAGAAATGAAGTCATGTTCTTGGTATCACATGTTTTGCTTGAAAGCATGCACTGCATATATGGAAGACCGTGACTTACACCTCTAGGAAATGACTTGCTAAAAGATCAAGGAACATGAAGGAAGGCATCACAAGAAGGTTTGTCAAGAAACAAACCTATGTTTTAAATCATAAAGTTTTATTAATTCTCTTTGGCAAATCCATTCTACTCTACTAACATTTGTTATGTCTAGCTCTCCTGAATCTTAAAAGATTCTTGTTTGGGATGATTCATCATCTGATCAATCTACCCTCCTTGTATATCTCTGATTGTTTGCATAAAAGGAACCCTAAAAGGTTCTTTGGAAAAACCCTAACCTAAGGGTATGTTGATAATGTGTGAAACCCTAAATAGGGCTATTAATGAAGAAATTGATTTCCTGTTTAATATATTGATAATGTCATGTTTGGGATTTTGATATGATCACAGAAGCTCTAACCTATTAGGGTTGAAATGATGTTCAAAATCTCGAACCTTTGAAGTTTTGATAGAATAAGGGTTTGCTTTGACATGAACTGACACCCTAGGTTTTGGTTAGTTCTACAAGCAAAATCCTTGTTATGAAAAGTCCTAGGAATGAAACCCTAGGTATCTACTCTTTTGATTGAGTCCCAAGCTGAGTCTAGATCGTTATATGTTTGAGTCCCAAGCTGAGTCTAGATCGTTATATGTTTGATATATTAGTATTGTCCAATCCTATGATATGCTTATGCATGATGGTAATCTCCTAGATACATGTGTTGACCAAACCTTTAAAAGTTTGAAGTTCTAGGATGATGATTGAAAAGTCTAGGGTTTACAACTAAACCCTAGTAATGGTTAAATTCTCTAGTATGTATATTCATCTGAATCTATATAATGTTTGCTGAGAATTTATAAATGGAAAATATAGGGCTTACATCGAACCCTAGTAGAAGTTAATGATGATGTGTCGGTTTCAATTGAAATCTAGGTTTTACATAAAACCCTGGTAGATAGTCTATCATATGGCTTCTGAAAGTTATTAGATATCTTTATTTCTCTTTTGACTTATTTCTAGGGATCGTTATCTGACAGAAAATTCTCTGTCATCTTGATTAATTTGTTGATATGATTTAGGGTTTGTAACAAACTTGAGCTAGAAATTGAAGTATTGAAGTATAGTCTCTTGTTGATTATGTAAATTCTAAATGCTTCCGCTACTGTAAGTTTCTGTTATAACTAACTTCATGCTTCTACAGAATTGGTTGTATTTGCTATCTAAGTTATGCAAGTACATCATATTGGTGAAGAAGTCCGTAAGTGAAGTTAATATGATGAGAAGGATGGAAGCCATTAAAAATTATCCAACACCGAAGGAAGAAATTAATCTCCCTACATTAAGAGGGAGCCTGGATAGAAGAAGTCGCCCTAGTTAAGAGGGAGGGCATAACATAGTTTTGGATTGGAGAATACATTCTTGAAGATATGTTGCTACATATGAAGTAGGAAGAGGAAGAGGTTGTGTTTGCACAAGTGAATCTCTCGAAGGTTTTTGATAGCATGTTGGTTACCAATCAGTTTGATTGGGAGAGATTGGTTATACTTGATCTGTTGAATCAAGGGGTGTTGAGGCTTTGTGAGTGAAGCATTGCCTGGAAAGACATCAGGTCGGCACTTTGTTTTGATGTCTAGTAGGGAGGTGCACGGTTCCCTGGGTTGATGGTTAGTAAGTAAGCCTGATCAGGAATCTAGTTCGTGGCATTGCGGTGCCTAAATTGTTGAGAGACCAAATGGATAGATTGCGCTGGTCAGGGGTCTAGTCCATGGCATTGCGGTGCCTAAACTTCTTCATAGATAAAGTGAGATCTTCCATGTACTTCTTTTATATATGAATACCTCCCTAGTTAAGAGGGAGTGTTGAAGAATGTAACTAAGTTCGGTCTTCATTATTAATATATTTGTCAAAAAGAATTTATTATTATTAAATGACTTATTAAAGCATTGGTTTCATGCTTGGGTTATATTTAGATAAAGGTCCCCATTGTGGACTTCTACGTAAGTCATTATAGATTTAAATTGACTTACTTTGGGCTTTTAAATCATGTAATATAGGTTGTTTATTTTTTGGTCAAAATGCTCCTCCATCAAGTCATCTCCTTCAAGGTCATCATCCTCAAGAAATCTTCTTCAAAGTAGCATCTTCAAGTCAGCCTCAAATTGTCTTCAAGTCAAAATACTCAAGTTGGCTCAAACAAAAGACACCTCCTCGCTGGGACATGTCGACCTATGAACTATGGGATACAACTATAAATACCAGCCTAAAGTCCTCACTCAACCCAACAAGTTCAGATCACCCTCTGTAGTTCGGAACACATATGAAGCTTGGATTACCTCAGAAAGTTCAGAGAATTTCAATGATATAATTCGGATCAAGCTCAAAGATTTCAGGAGAGTTTTCTTGGTACAAATTACAGTGATACAGTTTCGTTGTCATTGCATTACTCTTGATGATAAGAAAAGATAAATTGAAGAACAAATGATAATAACTAAACATCACAAGATAATATCATAATGAGAGAAAATAATTAACTACCATTTCTCTAACAAGTGTAACAAATGTTTGCTTCCTGCTCATCCAAGAAATCATCATAGAGCCCATACTGAAGTAATATCCTAATGAACTCTTTCTATCTTTTGCACTCTCTGCCCGATCTAAATCTGTGAATTCCTATAGCTATACTTCACTATTTAAGGCATATCTCAAACCATAACTGATTGTGCCATGACCAACTATAGCATGTTGGTACTTCCAACACATGTTGAGTTTCATGTCTTGGCTTAATCATAATCTGAACAGTTGCTTTCTACTTATCCTAACTGAGTGCTCTTTCTGAAAACAACTTCTGTTGTGGCAATCCTGGCTACTCCCTCTACAACTACTGCTTTCTAGCATATCAGTTATCTATCCTGACAATGTCAATGACAGTCCATCATCTTGAACTCAGAGGTCAACTCCCTCTGAAGCTAAAATAAGGCTTTTTGACTACTCCCTCTATTACAGGAGCAAATCTTTCTGCCACAATCGCTCCCTCTGACACATGAGTCCTTCTGCTTTCGTTAGAAATAAAAACATATAGGATCAACCTTGATCCATCTCAGGTACAGTCTTCATTTTGCAATCAAGAGATTCTTTCATGACCCTCAAAGCCTTGAGGTGGTCCCATGTACACTTCTTCCTAAAAAAACGTGTTAATTTTTGGGCTAGATAGTTCTTTGTTGTAGATAATTGCATTTTAGAACTTTTTCAACAATTTACACCTTGCATTCACCCCATATCATCATAAGAAATTATATAGAGAGAACATTAACATCAACAATGCAGCGTAACAGTAAGGAACATCATAAGAAAAGCATACACAATAGAGGCACCAGAATTTTTTGGTCAAAGACCAGGGAAAACCCCACAAGGGAAAAAAACCAGAATCAATTCTTCTTCTTATGTATTCATCAAATCTTCAGCTGAGATAAAAAGTACAATAATAATCATGGCAGAGCCAACAGATCCACAGTAGAGCCAATTGAATGTTCAGCATGGTCTGAAGGAGCTCGTGACAAATGTCATGGCAGGGCCAGCAGATCCACAACAATTGGTTACCTTCAAGAAATAAATGGCCAAAGCTAAGAGGATGTTCCTAGATGGGGTTCGGGATCACATATTCCCACATATTGCAGACAAGAATACGACAAAGGACGTGTGGGATGTCGTCATAAAACTGTATGAGAATCCATCAGAGGATCCTAAAATGATTCTCAAGGAGAAGTTGAGGACCACCAGGATGCAAAAGGGGATGTCGTTACATCCTATCTCACAAGAATTCAGACGGTCGGATATGAACTTGCAGCAGTGGGAGAGAAACCTGAAGAAAGTGAGCTAGTGCGGACAACTCTCAATGGTTTCACCAAGGAGTGGCATACTTCCATCTAAGTTATTTCTAGGCGAGATATGCTACCTGGATGGGATCTTTTGTGGAGTGATTTCACTCAGGAGGAGTTGAGACTCAGTCTTGCAGCAAGTACTATCAGCAGTAGTAGCAAGCGACCGAAGGAGGAGGCGGATGAGAAGAATATAGCCCTTGCAAGTAAGGGAAAGGCGAAGAAGGCTCCCAATCAGGGCCAAGGCTCAATGGGAGGAGAAAAGAAGAACAAAGACCTGTCAAAGGTCAAGTGCTTCGGGTGTGGTGAATTTGGCCACTACATCTCCCAATGTCCTCAAAGGAAGAAGGACAAGAAGCAGGAGCAGACAGCAGCTTTAGTGGAGATTGATGAGGTTACCGTGAGATTGGAGGAGTTTGCATTGATAGAAGCAATACCTCCAGGTGGAGGGGCTTAATACCTTAGCGTGTCAAGATGGGAAGGGTCCAGTGTAGATGCAGCAAGGAGATCAGTCAAATCAATTCCAGTTGTTGCAGCAGGACCATCACCCTTGCTATAGGAGCCCATAGTAGCAAGTTCAGTGTCAACAGAGCTAGTTGCAATCAGAGACAGTGCAGATCTAGTTGTAGTGGCACAGGCAGTGCGAATTTCTCAGTTACAGGGTGCAGATGCAGTTCCAGCCATAATGATTTCCCAACGGGAGATCATGACTCAGAGGGAGTCTAGATTAAAAAGGAGCAAACCTATGGAAGCTTAGAACTTCAAGTTCTGAGGAGATCAGACTCATTGTTGCAGTAGTTGCAGCAGTAGTGCAAGATCATTAACAAAGCAGTAGTAGCAACAGTGTGAGGTAGATCAAAGTATGCACAGTAGTTGATGGATAGAGCTGCCAGTCAGTTTCTTCATAGTGACTTCTAGTGACAGAGAGTCGGGTTAACCTGAGCTATGAATAAACGAGGGGTAACAGATGTCAGACATCAATAGCGTGAACTGTTCAGCTACAGGTTGTAGAGGAGAAATATGTTGGAAAGAGAGAACACCTACCTCGCTAAGAGGGAGTGTTAGTTTTTGGATATTGTGGTAGCATCGGATAAGTGTTCTAGTCTCTAAGGTGTCAGAGAGACTAAGGAACATGAGATCTCCAATTCCCATAAATGGTTTAGCGAGATATATCTTTGAAACACCTTAATTAAATTAATTGACCAAATAATTAAAATTTCCTAAGTCTAACTTAGGAAACTTGGTTAATTGAAGAGAATTAATTAAGGAAATCGACTTTTGCTCTAGAGACTTCTCAAAAGTGATTTGACGAAGTCTAATATGATCTAATTCACTGATCACGATTAGATCTTGGTCGTTGGTTCTCCAGCGAGAGAACTATAAGAGCAAGTCGATGGGGCTTGGAGGGGCTTGGAGAGGACACATCAAAGGACCAAGAAAGCAGGGCAGTGTGAATTTCCCCGTGTGCAGCATTCAACGAGAGAAGAGTTCGAGCCAGTAGAGCATCAACGAGAGGATCAACAGAAATTTGTTGAGAATTTGATGTTCTATGTTGTAACAATTACTTATTCCAAACTTCTTTTTGTTGCAATATTAGTTAAGCAATTGTAAATAGAACATAAACTAAATGCACAATTGAAGACAGCCAAGAACAAGATAAGACAGAGAATTTAGGTCCAATGACTAGGGAAAACCCAATAAGGGGAAAACCCAACCAGATTCCTCTTCTATTAGATATCAATTGTTCAGCAGAGATACAAAGTACAATGAGAGATCAATAGAATGAGTAAGTTCACCCAAAATCTGAACAAGTTGTAACATGAAGATAACCGGTAGTAGTAGTTGATGCAAACACTGAATCAACCTTCAAGTTCTTCTCTTACTCTCCAAGTCTCTCCCTCAAAATCTTCTTCAAGTCTCTCCAACTCTCTCTCTCAAGTTTGAATCCTTCTTTCACAATGCACAAGTAGTGAGAATGAGATGATATGAGATACATATATATAGGAGGAGCAACAAATTCTAGTCATAAAGGAGCAATACACATGCCTTGAGGAGGAGTTACATATGCCATTTAGGGAGGTACACATGCCTTTGTAACTCATGCCATTAAGTAGTTACGCATGCCTTGGTAACTTATGCCATAAAGGAGAGAATGTAGCATATGCATTAAAGAGTGCGTAAGAGGAATCTTTTATAGCATGCTTTAATGACTGTGTAAGAGGAACATGCCATGTTTTTAATGTGTGTAAGAGAGAATGTAACGTATCCACTAAGTGAGAGAGAGTAACATATGCATGAATTTAGGGGACTTACATATGACATGATTGAGTGCCATGATTGAGAGACATGAATTTCCTTTTCATAATAATATAATAGTATCATAAAGGATAATAGTAATAATAATAATATTGATGATTAAGCCGAGATTGAACTATTAGGATTGATTAATGATAATTTAAGTGATCTTCCATCAACTATACTTGATTACCAATTGATGCAAGGTGATTTACTATTTTTGGAATGTCATACTTGATATGCTAGATATGACTTACTATTTTTAGAAAGTCACTCCAGAATTGTCAAAAATGAGATTTTAGATAAGGAAATTCATCCCTAAGCTACCAATTTTCAACAAAATTGGAGAGAAGGTTTCCAGGGGAGATTTCCACAAAAATTTGTAGAGGTCGATTGTAGAGGTCGAGTTTGTTGAATTTGTAATTATGGTCGGTCTTCATAATGTACATTTAGTCACTTGATGTAATTGTATTTATCATTGTAAAGCATATTTATAAATGCTTGAGTCAAAGGAAAATCTATTTTGAGTCAAAGTCCCATTGCGACTTTTAAAAGATGAAAATTTGAATTTTTCAAATGTAATTTTTTGGCTCCAAAAGTGACAAGTCAGCCTCCCTCCAAGTCAATTCGGCCTTGGCCAAGAGACACATCAATTCACCCAAGACAAACTACTATACAAAGGTATCTCAACCTCCTCCATTGGACACATTCGCATTCTCTCACACAAGACAGTTTATGGGCAAGTGAGCAAAGGACTAGAAGGACGAAGAAGGACGAAAAAGAAGGTTGAGTTTTCTCTCCTCTCTCTCTCTCTAGCAACCCGCACATCTGGAGTAATCTCTCTCTCTGTGGTTCGCAATTCTCTGGGGCAACTGTTGCAAGAGGTCGAAATTTTTGGGTTACTGGGGCAACTGACTATTGCGAGATGGCCGAAATTCTGAAGTGCGGGATCAAAAGCAAAGTGCAGGATCAGACTGGGTGACTTGACTTGGAGGAGAAGACCAAGTTTGACCACAGGTCTAGGTGTGTCTCTCATTGAACAAGAAGAATTTCTCTATTGAAAATGTTGTTGGGTTTTCCCCATAGTGGGTTTTCCCAAGGTAAATCTTGTCTTCTCTTATGTGTTGTGATCTCTATTGTTCGCTTATTCTTTGTGGTTGAATTTCTGAAGTATAATTGTTGAATGATATATTGGAATAAGCTAAAAATCTAAATCAAAAGTAATTATAAGAATTTCAAAAATATTGTACTAACCCTAATTGGACTCAGAAAAATCAACATGGTATCAAAGCTTTGGTAAAGAAAGAAGGAAACATTGTGATCACCTAGACAAAACCCTAGAGAGCATTTTAATGAAGTTCCTATTGTACATTGGTTTCTATGGCTTCGTCTATGATATCTAAAAGCAAGCTAGAGTGAGCATCTAATTTCAAAGCTTGGAGAGTTAGAATAGATATTCTTCTTGCCAAGAACAAGGTTTTGGACATTGTGAAAGGAAAGGTTGTTGAACCAAAAATGATGCAGTAAAGCAAAGTTCAAGGAGGATGACATCAATGTTATGAGCATCATAGTGGACTTCATTAGGGATCATTTGGTTCCCTACATTACAAAACATGATACCTCAAAGAAGATGTATGATACCCTAATGAATCTCTACACAATCAAGAATATTGGTAATCAATGAGCTTGAAGAAAGAACTTCGAAATACAAGGGTGACTAATGACAATATTATGGCTTCTTACTTCGTAAGGATTTCCCAAATAAGAGATCAAATTCAAGCAATTGGAGAATCCATCCCTAACCAAGAACTAGTAATTATAGCACTCAATGGTCTTCTTAGATCATGAAATGCTTTTGCAGCAAGTATAAGCATTTGGAACGAAGTGCCTACATTTAAACAACTATGGGCATCGTGTGCTCAAGAAGAAGCAAGATTGATGACTAGAGATCATCAAGATGAGGAGGTTCAAGCCCTTGCAGAACATTTCAAGAATAAGGGAAAGAAGAAGTTTGGACCTCAACACAAAAATTCAAGAAAAGGATTTTCTTCCTCTAAGAAGAAGAAAGACTAATCAAAAACACAATGTTATGGTTGTCAAGAATATGGACATTTCAAGAGAGATTGTCTTAATATGGCTAATAAGAAAAGAAAAGGGAAACAATATGCTTTCCCATCAAAAGTTGAGGAAGATGAAAAAACAAAAAAAGACCAAAGGTGAAAAGGATTTCTTCTACTATTCTGCTTTGACAGGTTCGTTTGCAGATGATGATGACATGTGGCTAGTAGATATTGGAGCATCAAGACACATGACTGGAGAGCGTGGGAATCTCTCAAGCATGATAGAAAAGAAGTTGTCTCAAAGGGTTGAACTGGGAAACAATAACAACTATGCAGTCAAAGGAGTTGGAAAGCCGTCCATAGAGCTGGAATCTGGTAACAATGTACATCTCAGCAATGTTCTCTATGTACCAGGTTTGAAAAAGAATCTTGTCTTTGTTTTTCTTTAGAAGATAAAGGAGATAGAGTTGCTTTTGTGGATGGAAAAGAACTCGTTTGGTCCAACGGCTCTAGTGTAGATGATGCTAGGATTATTGGGATTTGTGCTGGAAGATTGTATAAATTTGTAAGTCAACCAGATCAAGCACTAGTACATGACGAGATATATCCAAGTGAGTTATGGCATTGAAGGTATGGAATTTCCTGAATTGAGTCAAATAGTGTCAGGGGTTCGTGAACTGCAAATTAAGAATGATGGTGTATGCAAATGTTGTTCCCTTGGGAAGAACATCAACCAACCATTTCTAAATAGTGACAACAAATCTAAGGAAGATTTGGACTTGATTCATTCTGATGTATGTGGTCTAATAGCTATAAAATCACTTTTCGCAAAAAATATATAATAGTCGATAATATCAGCGACTTTTTTATTTTGAAAAAATTGCCAAAAAATCGCAGTTTTTCGAAAAAATTGCGATTCGACGGGAAAAAAATCACTGGTGGCTGAAGCAGCGAAATTTAAAGGGAAATTTGGTTTTTTTTTTTTTTTTTCTCAAACAGAGGGCAAGAGAGAGAGCTAAGGCAGAGGAGAAGCCATCTACAAGGGTAAAAGAGGAGAAAAGTGAAGGAATTTAGCATCCCAAGCCAAAAAAAATTCAAGTTTGGACAAAGTTTCTTCAGCAAACCGTGATTTCCGAGTATGGGCATCAAATTTGGCCATTTTTTCGTGTTTTTTTCTTGTTTTTCCTTGGGTTTCTATCACCCATGTATTTTCCGTGATTTTTTATTGTGTTTTTTTTTTCGCATTTAGTGGAGAGGGTTTATTTTGGTCAAAAACGCAAAAACTTTATTGTTAGATTTAATTGTTTCATTTCTTCTTATGCCCTAGTTTTTTTCCATCATTTTTGCTTGGGTTTGAATGTGTATTTTTTGTCATTATTGTTGCATTGAGTTGACGGTTTTTTTGTCAAAAATTCAAAATGTTGTATGTAAATTTTAATTTAATTTTTTTAACTTACAATTCTTCTTGTTCCCTGGGTTCAAACTTCAAACTTCATCTTGTATTAAAACTCAAGAGTTCAACAAAGTTACAAACATGCCAAGGACTTTGGACCCTATGTGGGAATTTGGTGACCCTGATGGGGGTTTTGACAAATCAAATTTGAGTTGCAATTTATGTGGGCACCATATGACAGGAGGGGTATACACATTGAAGTTCCACCTTGCACAAATTCCTGGACATGAACTAGGGCCTTACACAAATACGAATCCAAAAATCATCCGAAGAGCCCTCAAATCATTGGAAGGAATAGAGACAACCAAACTTACCAAGGCAACTCTAAGAAATCAAATAGCGGGGGTGAAGTGTCAAGATTGGGAGGTGACCACGAGAGTGGTATTGGTTCTTCGCCATCAGCATCTTCTACACCCAACCCCGTAGCTGCCTCATCATACTTTGTTCCTAGAACCACACCTAGTGCACAACCATCTATCTCTTCAATTATTAAAAAAATGAATGAAGAAGTTGACAAGTTGTTGGGCAAGTTTTTTCTTTAGAGTGATATTCCTTTTAGTGTTGCCAGGAACAATCTCTTTTACCAAGTCGCGGTTGATGTTATTGATGATGTTGGCCCAATTACAAAACCCCTTGATATGATGACTATAGAGGGCGCATTCTTCAAAATGAAAAAGTTGACTGCACTAAGAGATTGGAGGAGTTAAGGGTATCATGGGCACACAGAGGATGCACTGTGATGTCAGATGGTTGGACCGATCAAAAAGGTAAAACCCTTATTAACTTCTTGATCAGTTGTCTCATGGGAACAACGTTTATGATATTTGTTGATGCATCTGCACATATCAAAGATGCACGGTTATTATATGATTTATTGGATTTGTTCATTCTGGAGGTGGGCCCACAAAATGTTGTCCAAATCATAACGGATGATGCTGCAAATTATGTTGTTGTTGGCAAGATGCTTATGGAAAGGCATCCTAACATATTTTGGACACCTTGTGCTGCACAATTCATTGATTTGATGTTGGAAGACATAGGAATTTTCCTTTTGTCAAGGATATTGTTGAATCATCAAAAAACATTACAAAATTTATATATAATTATGCATTTGTGCTTCATTTGATGAGAACATTCACCAACAACAAGGACTTGGTGCGCCTTTCCATTACACAGCTTTCCACCAGTTTCATATCTCTTCAATCCCTCTTCAATTTTGTGAAATGTGAAGAGAAGGTTTTTTTCAGAGGAGTGGTGTGCTTTGACATATAGCCGCAAACCAGAGGGAGATGCCATATGCAAGTTAGTTTCATACCAAGAAAACTTCTAGGCGGGAGTGCAAGAGGTGTGCAGCATTACTGAACCTATGGTAAAGGTTCTTCGATTAGTTGATGAAGAGAAGCCTGCAATGGACTATTTGTATGAGGCCATGGATAAGGCCAAAAAATCCATTCAGAGCTACTATGATGATAAGAGGGATGAGGGGTTTTAGAAACAACTTCTTCTATGGGAAGTGATTGATGAGCGATGGAACAACACACTCCATCATCCCATTCATGCTACAAGGATCTCCCTGAACCCTGTATTTTCTTACCACTGTGGTTTCTTATTTGATTTTGAGGTCATGGATGGATTCTTCACTTGTATTCAGAAGATGGTTCCATCTCCAACAAAACATGCAGAAATCTCCAAAGAAATAGAGATATACAGAATGGCGAGTGGCACATTTAGTTTTGACATGGCTATCCATGATAGGAATACTAAAATTCCATGTAAGATTTAGTTTGCTTCAAAATTCATTGTTTCTTCAAGTTCATAACTTCATACTTTGCTTCAACTTTCAATTTTCAATTTTTCATTATTTTTCTTATGTTTATAACTTTATCTTATTTGTTGTATATGCATGGTGGAGAAGCTACGGTGGAAGAATATCCAATCTCCAAAGACTTGCCATTCGAATACTCAGCCAAACATGTAGCTCCTCAAGATGCGAGCGCAATTTGAAAAAATACACACCAAAAAGCGCAATAGGTTAAAATATTCCAATTGATTTTTTGAATTCATTAAATAATTTTTTTTATAATTATTTATTTATTAATTATATTATATAATTTATTAATTTATGACCCTTGTACAGGTTGAAGTCACAGTGACTTAATGACATGGTCTACGTCTACTACAATCTTAGATTGTGGGTGAGGCAACTTGAGAGGACACCTGATGTGAAGGCCATCTCATTGGATGCGATTGACATCACTACTGCATGGAGGGTTGAGGGCAAGAGGCCTATCATGGAGTCGACCCCTAATTGGTTAGAGCAAGAGGTAGTGGAGGGGGAGGAGGAGGATGTAATATTCCGAATAGAAATAAACAGCAATATAAAGCACATAAACAAAGAACTACAGCAACTAGAGAGACATCATATGAAAAATAGACAATATGGAGAACGTTGAGCCATTTTATTAAATATTGAAAGATGAAATGAGTACAAAGGTGATCAGAATGATGGCACCTTGGCTTGCACTAGGCAAGCGTAGAATTACTCTCAGAAGATAACACGGAATGGCTGCTCCCTCAAAGACTGCGTAATCTCCAGTGCTGTTGGTGCTACTACTGTGTTGTTGCTACTGTTGGAATAAACTAACTAACTGGGGCTGCTCCCCTCCTCGGAAAATTGTGAAACTTTGGAAATGGCCTCTCCACCCAATACCCAGAAAAGCCGAGAGAGCTTTTCGGAAATGGCTGACCTCCAAAAATGACCTCCCTTGAGGTACCACGTTGTCCCAAAGGTAAATGTTGGCCCTGAATAATCTGCTGCAAATAATGGCCTCAAACTCTACCAAAATGATGGAATAGGGTAGGGTTGATCCCTTTCCAACTCTCCCGGGCTGAATCCCCTGATAGCTCCTCAATCCGAAATCACCTCCTTTAGAAACTGCGTCCTTCCTCTCACTAACTATGTTGTCTCTTTGAGTGGATGCTCCCAGCTGTGGTTGCTACAACTCTCTCCAGCAAAACAAGATGGAACTCCTCACCTTAGCAGGCACTCGAAGTCCCTCGGGGCTAAGGTTGGGATCTCTACACGGAGACACCCGGTGTACGTGCAGACTTTGCTCAACAGCAAGCGCGCTCAATGTCAAAAGACAAATAACATAGATGCATAATCAGAATGATCCAAATGAGGAGACCCTCTCCCTTTTTATGTTTGGAGAGCCTTGCTCTCACCTAGGCCCCACCATCAATTGTGTTGTCTCCTTGAGCCATGCTATCCCTCTATCTCTACGCTGGCTTGGGCCCAGACTGCCCACGTTGTTCACTTCCCCACGCTGCCACTTCGACCTCTAGGTCCCATGCGGCCAATTAATCATGTCTCTCAAGTGACTTTAGGAAATGAATTTATCCTAAGTGTGAGTTAAGTGTCCCTCTTCACCCACTTTATTTCTAACTTAACTTTATTAAAGTAAAGTAGTCAAAATTTAATATTTCCAATTAGCTATTGCTAATTGGGAATATTACAGAGGAGGCGACACCACCTACCCCTGTGACCAGTAGAGGGTGTGGTCTACCTCCTATAGCTCTTGGTGCTTCAGTTTCTAGAGCACAACAGAGTCCACTTCCATCCTCACCAACTTCTTCATCTCGAGGGAAAGTTGTTACATTTTCTCGCAAGAGGGGCAAAGGAAATCAGTACTATTAGTTATTTGGTTCATTCTTTTGTATATGACATTATGACTCATGATATGAGATACATTATTATATTTTTTGTTGATGTTTTGAGGTTGAGTTGGGACTCAGGACTTAGTATTCAGGACATGGTTCACTGTTATGTGTGATGTAGCACTAGACATGATATTACACATCTTATATATTAGTTCTCTTTTCATATTTATGTGTCAAAGCATTTATTTTATGATGTGGATGCTTTAGGTATTAAAAAAATTGAAAAAAAAAGAATATTTTTGTATGTGCCGATTTTTTCCTGATTTTTACAAATTTTTCCCCTTGACGATTTAATCTCGATCACGATGTTCACAACATTGGTTCGATGTACTATGTGACATTTATTGATGACTTATCTCATAAGACATGGATATATCTCTTGAAGACTAAGGACGAAGTATTTGACAAGTTCCAAGAATTCAAACCTAAAGTGGAAAATTGACAGGCAAAAAGATTAAGATATTGAGATTTGACAATGGAGAAGAATACGCCTCAAAGGAGCTTGTTTCTTTCTACATGCAAGCTAGGATTAAGAGGGAGCTAAGTGTCCCCTATAATCCACAACAAAATGGTGTAGCAGAACGAAAGAACAATTCCATTGAAGAATTTGTAAAGGTCATGATGCATGACTTGGACTTGTCATTGTCCTTATGGGGTGAAGCATCAAGAACAGTTGTGTACATTCAAAAACGAAGTCTTCATAGAGTTCTAGAAGGTATGACTCCTGAAGATGCCTTCTCTAAAAGGAATCTAGAGATCAGCCACATGAGAATCTTTGGTTGTCATGTATATATTCATGTTCCTAAGGATAAGAGGAACAAGCTTAAGCCTTCAAGAATGAAAGGCATATTTGTTGGAGATAGTGAATCTTCAAAGGCCTACAGAATATACATTCCAAAACAATGATAGGTTGAGGTTAGCTGCGATGTCACCTTCGATGAGAAAGTGGCATATTGGAGGTCTAAGGAAGTCTCTGTAGATTCCTTGGAGGAAGTAAAACAGGAGGCCTCAAGGGAGGAGCATTCAAGTTCTACAAAATGTACCAGAAGGCTAGAAGGGCCTCAAGAACTAGCAAAACCAATCATAGTTCCAAAGAACAAAAAGAGACTACCTGGCTTAGATCCACATTGAAAGAGGCAGAAGGACATGCAGCTCTTGATCGCACATCTAGAGAGGTGAAGAAACCTAAGAAGCTCTCCAGCATGTAGCTCTAATGACAAAACTCATTGATGAAAAAACTTCGACATATGAAGAAGCAGCTAGTCAACAGGTTTGGAAGAAGGCAATGAAGGGAAGTCAGTGGTGACTTCCAAGTGGATATACAAGATTAAGTATGTTGCAGATGGGAGTATTAACAAATACAAGTCAAGGTTTGTGGCTAGAGGATTCCCCCAAAAAGAGGGAGAAGACTTTGATGAGACTTTTGCTCCAGTTTCCAGGTACCTCCTTTAGATCCATCATCTCACTCGTTGCTTCTATTGGATGGGAATTGCACCAGATAAATTTAAAGACTACTTTCCTCAATGGCATGATTGAGAAAGAGGTGTACATTGAGCAACCTCAAGGATTTAACGTATATGGAAAGGAGTCTCATGTTTGCAGGTTGAAAAAGGCTTTGTATGGACTCAAGCAAGCTCCAAGAGCTTGGTATGCTCTTATTGACAGCTATTTAACGAGATTGAGATTTACCAAGAGCAAAACCAATCCAAACCTTTACTTTAAGGTTGTGAAGAATGCACCTGTGATCTTATTATTATATGTTGATGACGTGTTTTTGACAAGAGTTGAGCCTCTTCTCATAGTGCAAGAAGCAGTTGCCTTCTAAATTCAATATGAAGGATCTTGGGTTGATGCACTATTACATGGGATTAGAAGTATGGAAGAAACCTGGTGAAGTCTTCCTTGGTCAAGGAAAGTATGTGTTAGAGATCCTTCAGAATTCAGTATGATGGATTGCCAAATCCATGGTTACTCCCATGGTGACTAACTTTAAGAAGTTAAGAGGCTCTGACTCCAGATTGGTAGATCCATCTATGTACCGGCGACTGATTGGTATGTTGATGTATTTGGTTGACACCAAGCCAGACATCTCATTTGTTGTGAACACCTTGAGCTAGTTCCAGGTAGAACCAAGACACGAGCATTGGATTGCAGCAAAGCACATCTTGAGATATTTGCGTGGTACAGTGAAGTATGGCTTGAGGTATGTTGCAAGCAAGGATGTACAACTTCAGGGATATACAGACATTAATTGGGCAGGAAGTGTTGAGGATAGAAAGAGTACCTTAGGAGTATGCTTCAGTTTGGGATCTTCTATGATATCATGGATGAGCAGGAAGCAGAGGTCGATCACACTCAGCACTGCTAAAGCATAGTACATTGCAACCAATGAGACTTGTACTGAAGCAATATGGCTCCGAAAATTGTTTGCAGGATTGTTTAGCCAAGAGTTGGAACCAAAAGTGACACTGTGATAATCAAAGTTGTGTAAAGCTTTCAGAGAATCTTGTGTTCCATTACAGGTCAAAGCATATTGAGATCAAGTACCACTACATCTATGACATGGTGCAGATGAAAGCAATAAGGCTCTAGTACAGATGAGCAGATAGATGATGTTCTAAGAAAGTCGTTGCCAAGAGACAAGTTCATGTACTTTAGAGACAAGTTGGGGCTTGTGGAGATTACCCTAGTGGAAATACTGAGAGGGGGGGTGAATCAGTATTTATTTTACAATCATTACTTTACCAATTAAGATCACTTAGATAAAACACAAAATGAACAATAACAAGATAAATGATTTTATTAAAAAGAAATTTCTGAGGACTCCAATCCTCTTTACAATAAATCACAAGCTCCAACTTGTACAACAATTTGTTCAAGGGATCCAACCCTAAGGACTCCAATCCCAAAGCCAAATCAATAAAGGAAAATTGTAGGGCTCCAACCTAGGTGAAGACACCAATCTCCAATTGATCAAGCTCCAACCTGTACTTTGTCAAGCACCAACTTGGTCTTCTTGAGGACTTCAATCCTCTAGGGCTCCAACCCTCTCAACTAGTTCAAGCTCCAACCTGCTGCTTCAGATCTTCAATATGGACTCAATGGTTCTTCAAGGCTTCCAATGCCTTTTGCAACAAGCCCGAGCAATATCTTCAAGTTCACTTTCAATGATTCCCTCGCTTAGCTCATCAATGGAACTTTATCAACCACAAAACGTGTCTTCACAACTCTTCATGATACCCAAACCAACTTCTTCAAGGTTACTCCATGAGTGCTTCCATCATGCATCAAAGTCTCCAAAGCTGCCTCCAAGATCAGATTTTATAGGTCTTCCATGTCTTCAATAATGCCTTAAGGTGCCAATAAGTTGCCCCAAGAATTTTCCAAGACAATGAAGGCTTCTTCAAGATATGCTCCAAATCTTCAAGAATGCTTTACAAGTCAATAAGTCTTCGCAAGTCTTAACAAGATATACACACTAGACTTCAAGGGATTTTCAATAATTCTAGAGATTATCCAAAATTTCTCAAGTCATTAATAAGACCTTCAATCAATTCTTCAAAGGCTTCTTCACAACATCACCGGCATTTGCTTCAAGAGTCTTCAAAGCAAACATCAAAAGTACCTTCAAGAAGATGTTCAAGCACAGGTCTATGGTTGTCCACAAGACTTTAAGTCCTTCGACAAAGTTGCTCTTCAATGACGGTCTCGATGAAGACTTCAACCAGGGTTCCAAATTTTCACCAAAAAATCTTGTTAAAGACTGCTCAAAAAGACTCTATATACTACTCCAAAAGGACTTTCTCAAGACTACTACAAATACTGCTTCAAGGCTTTAACAAGATGTCTTCAAAAAAGCTCTTCAGGATACTTCACTTTAATGCTTTTAAGCAGCTTCAAAATCCTCTTTTTTCTGCTCCTAAAATGTCTTCAGTGATACACAAAACAGACAGCCACAAGTCCTCAAAATACTTTAAGAAGGGCGTCAAAATATACCACAGAATATACAGGTCCGAAGATAATATTTTTTCACAGGTTAGTAAGTCCAAGTTCTGAAGTGCCTTGACAGATCCAAGCTCCAAAAATATATGTATGTATCAATTTCCACAGTCTTATGCACAGGTCTGTAGGGGAGCCACAGGTCCGAACCTATGGTTTCACAGGTCAACAATTCTAAGCTTTTCTCCCACGGATCCAACCTCCAAAAGTTTGCTCACAGATCTGATCTTAAATGCTACAAGTCTGTAATAACATATGTGAGTTTTGTCCAAGTAGAAATTCAGAAATCAACAAATAATGTTCTCGGTCTTCGTCCTTCTGCTTCACATCCGAAATCTGTCTCTATGCTTGACTGCAGATGTATGACTAAAAAGGACAAGCTCAGATGGGTATTTATACTTGTTTGAACGTTTGGGTCATGTCGGTTGGAAAGGTGTGTTGAGCCTACATAAATCGGCTTGCATAGGCTGGCAAATATATATGATTTCAAAAATCAATTTCTCCTTAATGACAAGGAGTTAGGGGGCATATGAATATTCATTGGAAAGGGTTTTAAGCCCTCTACAAGCTGATGTAATCAGATTTTCAAGACAGTGTATCTAATGTCAGAAAAAATAATTTTTTCTTTCATAAAAATATCTTTTTATAACAGACTTTTAGGGTTATGAACATTTGGAATGTGGATAGGGCTTTAAGGTAATGGATAGGACTTTATTTATTTATGCTAGGATGTAATTATTAGGGATCTTATGGTATTTACTATTAGGAATAGGGTTTCAACAGGAGTAGGGAGCTAGGGATTTTCAATAAATAGCTAGTCTACAACAAGGCTAGAAATGATATCATCGGACATGAACTAGAGTGCAAAGGTTTTTCATCAAGGCTAGCTTTGAAGGGTTTCATCATCTTAATGGACCTGGGACAAATTTTTTATCATAGACCAAGGACTTCAACAATGTTAGGGCATATGTCATCACTTCATATGCCATCGTGTGTCAAGGAGGATTTCATGGAAGGGGCTCCTTCATTTAGTCATTATTAGGCCATGCTTCAACAAACTAAGGCTTGCCATTATATAGATAGGGAATATAGCTAGGGTTTCATGTAGAGCAAGAGTTGCTAGGATTTGCATCAACAAGTGTTCAACAAGGACTATGGTTTTATATAGACTACTTCATCTAGAGCATAGCTCCAACAATGCACCTTGTTTGCCATCTTATTGACAACAATGACAACTTTATCTAACATACCCCTCTCGTTGAGAGGGAGTGCTATTATGTCCACAGCATAGATGGACATTCTCCCGAAAGGAGAATGGGTCCAAGAGATCCAGAGGGCTCAACAAGTAATGTTGAGTGAGTGTCTCGTGGAGGTGGACCCTAATCACACGCCAGGAATGGTGGAGTGAGGTCCTGGACCTTGATCACACACCAGGCATGGTGGAGTGAGGTCCCTTCAGCATCTGGACCCCACTCACACACCGGAAGGGTGAAGTAAGGTCCTGGACCCTGATCACACACCAGGAAGGGTGGAGTGACGTTCTTGTAGCATCTAAACCCGATCACCAACCAGGAAGGGGTTGAGTGAGGTCTTGGCCCATAGAGCTCACAAGGAAGGGTGAGTGAGTGCTTGCTAGTTGAGGGTCTTAGCATTTTTGGCCTAGTTAGAGGCAAAGGGATTCGAGGATCTATCACTCTGGAAGAGAGAGTCCGGATATGTTGATGGCATTGCCATGGGTTTGGTACCACCCCAGATATGGCCACTAGTGGATGTTGATGATAGATGATGATGCTGGTAATAATGGATAAAGTTTTCTTTAGAGAAATTTGTTCAATTTGAGAATATCTATGACGGTGATTATGAATACCTCCCCAATTAAGAGGGAGTGTTGAATTTGTAACTACGGTCGGTCTTCATAATGTACATTTGGTCACTTGATGTAATTGCATTTATCATTGTAAAGCATATTTATAAATGCTTGAGTCAAAGGAAAATCTATTTTGAGTCAAAGTAACATTGCGACTTTTAAGAGATGAAAATTTGAGTTTTTGAAATGTAAATTTTTTGCTCCAAAAGTGACAAGTCGATCTCCCTCTAAGTCAAGTCGTGTTAAATTTGGACAACTAGGTCCAAACTCCATGTTGTGATGCTCAGATTAAGTGGCTAGTATTTTTGTTGGATTCCTCTTTCGGAGAGGTGTAAAATCCATATAAAATATATCTTAATCCGATGAGCAGAACATTTATTTTGAATTTATTATTTATAATAAATTATATGTGCAGGTCGGCCTTAAGGTTTCACACCCCAGCAGATGTGTCACACACCCCAATGATGGATATAAATACAGGCAAAGTTGGAGAGCATTTCACCACAACTCAACACACATCTTCTTCTCTCATCTGATTTAGTATGAGCTCATTGGAGGACAAGTTCAGCCCACACGTGTGAAGAAGAAGAAGGACGAATTTCTGCAGCTAGGGTTTTGTTGGAAGTTTGACCAGCGTTGACTTTGGTCAACGCATGGTCCGAAAGGGCTGAAAATTGTTGGAGAGTTCGATTTTGAGAGGCCGTACACATTGGCACTGAAATTGAGGTCAAAGGGTTGACCAAACTGTTGTTGCGTTGACTTTTAGCTTGCTGCCCTGCGTTGACTTTTCTGGACAGCGTTGACTTTTTTGGAGTTGACTTGGGTTGACTCGGTAGCTGATTGGAGGATTGTTGTGACACATTCTGGGTTGGCTGATCAAGGAGACTTTGTTGGTTGAAGCATCCTGTTGACCGCCGTAACGTACCATCACATTTTTTCTGTTTCTGGTTTGTCTTCTATAAGATCCACTTATATGTTCTATCAGCATTTTACTTAACTATTTGTGTGATTGCTGTAAGAAAAGTAAAGTTGCTTCAAGCATAGAACATCTACAAAAATTTACATGGTATCGGAGCTGAGGTGAAGACAAGCCCTATCTTTAGCAATCACCATCTAAAGAAATGGGTTCCACAAGTTTTGAATTCAAGGAGAATGACAAGCTGACTGGAAGGGATGACTTCCATGCCTGGAAGATGATATTAGATCTCAAATTGGAAGACCATGATCTCTTGGATCATGTGCTGGGTAAGATTCAAGAACCTCCATCCAATTCTACCGCTGTTGTTAGAAACAAGTATAAAAAGGGAGAGATCAAAGCAAAGTTGATGATCAGGGAATCCATACATAAGAGTCTGGTTGCCTATATATCTGAACTAGGCACATCCAAGGAGATGTATGATAAATTTATCCTTATGTTCAAAGTAAACAATGTGAACCAAGTGCTATTCCTCAAGAATAAGTTGAAGAATATGAAGAAGGGCCGGGATGAGTCTGTTCAAACTTACTTTCTAAAATTGACCGAAACAAGGAACAATCTGCTGGCTATTGGGGAGACAATAGCTGATCGTGAGATGGTTCTCACCGCACTTGGAGGACTCCCATATGAATGGCAAGTATTCACAACTACCATTCTCAATAATAATACCATTCCTAACTTTGATGAGCTTCTGTCTAGATGTATGCAAGAAGAAACAAGAATGAAGGAATTCGAAAATGATAGAAATGCCGCCTATGGTGCTCATTCTCGAAAGAAGAACTCTGGTGGTCCTAAGGACAAAGGAAGAACAAGGGCCCAAGAAAAGAAGGGTAAGTGTTTCACTTGTCATAGGCCTGGTCACTATGCTAGAGAATGTCCCTTCAAGAAGGATTCTCCCGATAGTGATGATAAATAAATAACAACCGAAGGAATGGGACCGAAGAAATGACAAATCCAAAGGAAAGAGGAAGGCTCACTTTGGTGGAAACAACTCCACTAAAAAGGACTAGGAACACGTGAGAGGAGTCTAATGTCATGATAAAAGAAATTAGTATATCTTCCTCAGATCCGCTTCTCTCAAGCATCTCCGCCTCGACACTATGGATGTCCGCTAATTCGATAGTGGTGCCCCTCAAGACACATCACCTGATTCAAGGAAGCACTCCCTCGACATGGTTGAAAGGGATACTAATCTAGAAATTGATTCCTGAGATAATGCCAGCAATCCTGCAAAACACAGGACTATGTTATAAAATCACTGTGACCCTCCACTTGTCTCAAGGACAAGTCCTACGCTTGCAAGATGTACTCTATGTACCAAAATTGAAGAAGAACCTTGTGTCTGTATCAGCCATGGAAGACAAAGGGTTCAATGTAACATTCTCTGATGGAAAGGTGCTCATGTGGAAGAAGAGCTTCAAGGAAGCTATCTCGATTGGTTTTAGAGTTGACACACTCTACCAGGTTGGAGGAAGTCCGCTGGGAGCAATGACTTGTGATACTATCCGACAAACCGAACTATGGCACCGAAGGTTTGGACACCTTCATTACAAGGCCCTTCCCGAAGCAAGGAAGGTGGTGACAGGGATGCCTGACTTTGGAAATAATCATGAAGGTGTATGTAAGGGCTGTGTCGAAGGAAAGCATACAAGGGGACCTTTCCCCTCAAGTGTCACAAAGACATTTGATATTTTGCAACTGGTCCATTCTGATCTATCTGGTATGCTACCCGTGACATCCCTGGGAGGATGTTCTTACTATATGACATTCACTGATGACTTCTCCCGCAAAACCTGGATATACTTCTTGAAGAAGAAGGATGAGGCTTTCATGTGGTTCTGTACCTTCAAAGCTTTGGTGGAAAATATGACAGGGAAGAAGATCAAGATTTCAGAACCGACACTGCACCCAATATGAGCCCTGGGAAGAGCCTGAGCGACTTTGCAGAAGGCCAGCCAGAGGACTGTCACCTGAACACACTCCCATGCACTGTGCTGCTCAATGCATAATGAGACCATCACGTGGAAGCTTCTCTGGCATGCTGGAAGGCATCAGGTCTACCGTGGGGTTTTGTGGTTTTGAAATACTGCTGTGTACATTCAAAACCGATGCCCTCATTCCGCTCTGGACTCCAAAACTCCCGAAGATGTTTTCTCTGGTAAGAAACCTGATGTCTCACATTTTAGAATTTTTGGATGTCCTGTCTATTTTCATGTGCCGAAAGAAAAGAGAAGTAAGCTGGATGCTTCTGGGAAGAAAGGAATGTTTGTGGGTTACAATGAGACTTCTAAGGCCTATAGAGTCTATGTACCTGGTCAAAGGGAAGTAGAGATATGCCATGATGTCACTTTTGACGAAGATGCTTCCCTGAAGAAAGTAGTAGATCTTCCAAGATCTCAAGAAAATCATGAAGAAAGGCCTGGAAATCAAGAAGAACCGCAGGATGAGACAATGCCTGATATTGAAGGACCAATGGACCCTATTGATCCATCTCCTTCACTGGGAAAGAGACCATCATGGCTCAGGGACACCCTCGAAGACGCTGAGGGTCATGCTGCCCCAAGGGGGACATTCCGGGAAAGCAAGAAGCCGTGTAGATACCAAGGATATCTAGCTGCCATGAGTACTATTGTACAATCTGAACCTGGATCTTTTGAGGAAGTCGTAAAGCATCAAGTTTGGAACGATGCTATGCACGAAGAATATGAGTCCATAATGAAGAATGATGTCTGGGATGTGGTCCCGAGACCAAAGGACAAATCAGTTGTCACCGCAAAATGGCTCTACAAGATCAAACATGGATCTGATGGGAGTGCTGAAAAGTTCAAGGCAAGATTTGTTGCCCGTGGCTTCTCTCAAAAAGAAGGAATAGACTATGATGACATATTTGCACCTGTGGCACGATATACCACCATCCGATCAATCATAGCCCTTGCTGCTACGCAAGGATGGAGTCTTCATCAGATGGATGTCAAGACCGCTTTTCCTGATATGGCAAGGAAGAGGGGATGTAGAACAACCTCCTGGGATTTGAAGTTCGTGATCGCAGACACTCATGTCCTGTGTCAAGAAAGCCCCATGGGTTGAAGCAAGCACCCGTAGCTTGGTACGAGAGGATGGATACATCATTGTGTCTGGTCACCTAAGTATCAGTCATCCAACCTTTACTTCAAGGTTGTGCAGGGCCTCATTCTAGTGTCAGATGGATACCCCTTCTGACAGTCGACCTCTCATTCATCAATGTAAGAGGAGCTTCTGGCCGAAAGCGCAGCGCCCAGAAGGACCTAGACTCGATGGCAATGGCCTGAAGCCTGGAGGTTCCAAGAGACTATATAGATTTTCCCTTTCACATGAAATACTCAGAAGCTTATGAGGATTTGGAATGGTGGACCGGAATCCAACAACAAGCCGATGGAACTCAACTTTAAGAAGCTGAGTGGCAGCGCTGCTGGGCCTATCTTGGCCAATCCTACTGAGTATCGTCAACTCATAGGAGCTTTGATGTTCTTAGTGAACACCCGACCAGATATATGTTTTGCAGTGAACACTTTGAGTCAACAGATGGTTGAGCCTCATCATTTTCACCGGGTTGGTGCCAAGAATCTTTTGAGATATCTTCGGGGCACGATAAACCATGGGCTGAGATACACTGCCGGGAGTGTGATACTCCGTGGATATACTGATGCCGATTGGCCTGGCAAGCAGAGACCGTAAGAGCTGCTTCAATCTTGGTTCTGCTTCGATCTCATGGATGAGCAGGAAGCAGAAGTCGGTGGCTTTGAGCACCGCGGAGGCCGAATACATTCTTTTAAGTAGCAACTTTTATTGTGAAACGGTTGGTTAATAAGCTCTTTAGTGAAATTTGTTTGGACATGTGCTGGGCTCTGCTTTGTGATACTGCGTACTTAGTGGGATTCGTATGAGCGGGAAATCTGTGTTCCACGACCGATCAAGCATATTGATATCAGGTACCACTTTATCCGGGATATGGTACAGCGAGGCGCCGTAAGGCTCGATCATATAGGAACTGATGAGCAGGTCGCGGATATTCTCACTAAGCCCCTGGGGAAGGTCAAGTTCCTAACCTTTCGTGAGAGTCTTGGTGTCGTGGAAAGACCCTATGATGTGGGTCCTGTTGGACGATGAGCTCTGGGAGCTCTGGGGGGCTTTGGGGATAGCTTCTCGGAGCTATAAGCACTCATAATGCTTCTGCCCCACCTTTGTGATTATTGAGCTAGTTCGCCTCTCATTTATCTGTGCCCCGTATGCATCCTACCCATTGAGTTCAGGGCTCATGGGAAGTACCTCTCATTTGGCCAATGAGGTGGGAAAAGCTAGAGACTATTAGCAAAGACTGATGGACGCATCAGAGATTGCAGTACTCTCTATCTAGGATGGCACGGTCCAACCACTTGATCTGGGATCAAGTTTAGTGAGGTCTGGGACCTCTGCCTGACTTCGGGTCAAATGAACCAACTTCAGGTTGGTTGGAGACTCTTTGTGAGTCTGATAGAGGTTTCGAACCTCTGGGCTGAATATGTCAGCCGGGGGATGATGTCTTTGTGACTGACCCACTTCTGTTCTGAAATAAAGAGGCCAGCAAAGCAAGTTACAGCGGGATGACGCACGATGTTTGATTGCACTGATGGATGGAGTTCTCCCTAGTTGAGAGGGAGTGTTAATTTTGGACAACTAGGTCCAAACTCCATGTTGTGATGCTCGGATTAAGTGGCTAGTATTTTTGTTGGATTCCTCTTTCGGAGAGGTGTAAAATCCAATAAAATATATCTTAATCCGATGAGCAGAACATTTATTTTGAATTTATTATTTATAATAAATTATATGTGCAGGTCGGCCTTAAGGTTTTACACCCCCAGCAGATGTGTCACACACCCCAATGATGGATATAAATACAGGCAAAGTTGGAGAGCATTTCACAACAACTCAACTCACATCTTCTTCTCTCATCTGATTTAGTACGAGCTCATTGGAGGACAAGTTCAGCCCACACGTGTGGAGAAGAAGAACGAAATCTGTACGGCTGAAGGGAAGGACGAATTTCTGCAGCTAGGGTTTTGCTGGAAGTTTGACCAGCGTTGACTTTGGTCAACGCATGGTCCGAAAAGGCTGAAACTTGTTGGAGAGTTCGATTTTGAGAGGCCGTACACTTTGGCACAGAAATCGAGGTCAAAGGGTTGACCAAACTGTTGTTGCGTTGACTTTTAGCTTGCTGCCCTGCGTTGACTTTTCTGTACAGCGTTGACTTTTTTAGAGTTGACTTGGGTTGACTCGGTTGCTGATTGGAGGACTGTTGTGACATATTCTGGGTTGGCTGACCAAGGAGACTTTGCTGGTTGAAGCATCCTGTTGACCGCCGTAACGCACCATCACATTTTTATGTTTCTGGTTTGTCTTCTATAAGATCCACTATTATGTTCTATCAGCGTTTTACTTAACTATTTGTGTGATTGCTATAAGAAAAGTAAAGTTGCTTCAAGCATAGAACATCTACAAAAATTTACAAGTCGGCCCTGGCCAAGAGACACGTTCATTCACCCAAGACAAATTACTATATAAAGGCAGCTCAACCTCCTCCATTGACACATTCACATTCTCTCACATAACATTTTTTGGGTAGTGAGAGAAGGACAAGAAGGATGAAAAAGAACGAAAAAGAAGGTTGAGTTTTCTCTCTTCTCTCTCTCTCTAGAAACTCATGCGTGGAGTAATATCTCTCTCTTTGGATCGCATTTTTCTGGGGCAACTATTGCAGGGGGCTGAAATTTTTGGGTTACTGAGGCAATTGTTGCAAGCCGAAATTTTGGGGTGATTGGCTATTGCAGGAGGGACAAAATTCTTGAGTGCAGGATCAAGAGTGAAGTGCAGGATCAAAATGAGTGACTTGACTTGGAGGAGAAGACCGGGTTTGACCATAGGTCTAGGTGTGTCTCTCATTGAACAAGAAGAATTTCTCTATTGATAAGGTTGTTGGGTTTTTCCCTGTAGTAGGTTTTCCAAGGGTAAATCTTGTCTTCTCTTGTGTGTTGTGATCTCTACTATTCTATTGTTCTTTATGGTTGAATTTCTAAAGTATAATTGCTAAATGATATATTGGAATAAGCTAAAATAAGATCTACAAAAGTAATTATCAAAATTTCAGAAATATTGTGCTAACCCTAATTGCACTAAGAAAATCAACAGAGTTTACCAGCATAAAGGTTGTGTGAGTTTTCCAGTGCGTAAATTTCGGCAGCAGATCGCTTTTCCAGTTGTTAGGATCAGATCTGAAGGATAGAGCAAGTTGCCTAGTGCGAGTGCAGGATCAGCAGCTCTCAGTTTCCATCAAGTGTGTATTTCCCATAGCAACGTATTTTGTGTGCATTTACTAGATGAGGCTGAATTTGATTTTGCAAGGGAAACAAAGGGTTTCCAGGTCGATCTGCCAGTTGGAGTGGTGGAGTAAATTTTTCTAAGCTTTGCCAGTGTTTGGCAAGCAGATCTGTGTATTATTTAATTTGTTGAAGATAATAAAATATAAACCCTCATCTGCTGCATATGTTTTCCCTTCGAGGTTTTCCGGGAATGTTATTCTAAACTTTGGTGTCATTTTATGTGTGTGCATTATTTCTAAGTTCATGTTTTATTTCCTCGGTGTATTTGTTTTTGGTGAAGATTGCAGTAGTGAGTTATTCGTTATTCGCCGTTAATTAAATAACAAAAGGAAAATAAACTGTATTAGTTAGAAGAATAGTTTCCAGTTTATTGCAATCATGGATCTTTCACACAAGCCAACATCTCAAGGACAAGAAAATGCCTTGTAAGTGCAAATTGTTAGAACTTAGCTAGTAACTTTGCTAGTTCTCTTTTATATGTTTGGCGTTGCAAACTGATAATCTTTGTTATTTTTTTACAGCTCACTGATGGTATAGATTGTGGCTCTGAGAAACCACAATTACAAGAATTTGTCATCAAAGTTCTGATTCAACCCTAGAGCGCTTATGCTTGTGAGCGCAATTGGTCGGTATTTGAGCACATCCACAGCAAAAAGAGAAACAGGTTGGAGAAGTTGGTTTTCATCTACTATAACCTTTGAATGCTCACAAAACAACTGCAACCAAAGGATATAGATCCAATTTTATTGGATAGAATTGATTTAGAGTCTAATTGAGTTGTGGAGGAGGAGCCCCCTGATTTGAGTTGGCTTGATGAAGAGACTGAGGATCTCTCTAGTTTGCCATCTCAAATGGAAACTCCAAATACACCTACCTCACAGTTTCTTCAGCCTTCCGATGTTGGCACTAGCTCCCTGAGGGCTTATTCTAGGCGTAGTCGTGCATGAGACTCAAGATTGTTATGAGACTATGCCTTATCATTTATGACATATGTATTTGAAGTTTGAACATGCTGCCATTTTTTATTTTGATTATGGAGTCATGATTCCTTTTCTTATTCACTATCTAAATGTTTTTCTTACAAAAATCAAATATGTTATGTTGTACTATCATAGCTCTGAGATGATGTTATGAATTATTGCATATATTGTGGTTTTATAACTTATAAGGATTGAAAATGTCATTAGTTTCTTTTTTGTGCTTAAAATTTCCCATGTTTTAAGCTTTTTCTGTATTTTGCTGAGTCTTATACGAGTCTTGTACGGGTACTTCTCAATTCTTATACGAGTCACAGAGTCAACAGCCAGACAAGTCTTATACGAGTATTACACTGGTACATATCTGATGCTATTACATGGATTTGTGGATCAGAAACTTAATCAAATAACAAGTTCAAATATTCTGAATAAATCATCCGACAATCTCTTAAACTATGCCCTTCTCTAATTGTGACTATGGTCATGAAGCAATTGTGATTGGTTAAACTTAAATCATTCAACATTTCAACTCTGTTCTTGTTTGTTATCTATTTGCCAGTCATTGACCTCCCTAGAGCAGTTCAATGCAGAAGGTATCATGGTGTACTTCAAAGCTGTAAGTGAAATTGCTCACCTTTTAATATTTCCCAATGAAATACGAGAGATGGTTGCTTTGAGCAATATCAAGACTAGAGGAAACAAAATGAAGGATGAGCTTTGAAGCTTGTCCCTGTTTCTGATGGGAGGTTAGGAAACTTTTTCAAACACTTGTGGGAAGACTCCGGGGAAGGCATTATTTAAGCTTTGCACAGACACACTAACAAGCCTACAGGAGAAAATTTTCCAGTGCAGATTCTACTACTAGACAACGAGTAAGAGTCCATTTATTCATTAATTGCAAGCAAAAACTTATTTCCAATAAGATAGCCTGGACAAAAAGCAGCACACCAGGTGGAGTTGTGCAACCTGTTTTAAAAAAACCAAAAAAATAACATTTCAAACACCTGTAATACAAAGAACTCAAACAAGCAAGACTTTAAAATCATGTCAAATAAAGTCCAAGCCTGGCACAGTGTCACATTTTTCAAAGAACCCATGCAGTATAGCATTAGCATCAGAGTCCACAAATCAACAGCTAAAATATAAGTTTCTAACAGCAAAAGGCTAGCACTAGTAATGCATGCTCCACCATATGATCAGCTATGTAAATATGGCATTAGATAGCTAACCTGGAAAATTTCCATTTACCATAATTGGTGTTGCACCATCAGCTGCATTTTGAATTTCATCTTCTGCACAGCAGCCAAAACACCCCATGGTTCTAAACTTCTACCAGCAGAAATGTGTCTGATTCTCACAACCTGAATATTTCAAACCCTGTTAAGTCAACAAAGTTTTAGTAACAACAAAAAACCACTTTTTTAATGACTTTGCACCTAAATTGTGCATTTTTTACCAAACATGAGACCTATAGAAGCAAATTCTAGAAGGAAAAATTTGGGTACTGGAAATACTTGCAACGATGACTCCTTTAAACACTGTCAAACTATCCTGAAATTTTGGCTAGAAACAGAGCTGGAAATGGACATAACTACAAAGCATCAAAGAAAACATGCTTTTTTAGGATGTAATAATCTTAGCAAGGTTGGACTTCAGAAAACACTAGTTATTTAACAAAAATTTATGGTACAGGAAAATGTAAAAATGGGTGTGACTCTACCTAAGGCCAAGAGGAGAACCCTTGGTCAGACAGCCTCAATTGAACAATCACTCGCATCTCTCCATAAGAGAGTGCTTATGAGTCCTGACATTGAACATGACGTTTAGTTTGTTAAACAAGCATTCACTAAAAGAAGCAATAGAAAACAGACACCTGTTAAATACAGCTTCACAACGAAGCTTACACAAAATATACAAGCTGACAACTCAAATACAACGTCAAGTCCCTCTAAAGAGAAAAGGAGCAATGAAATCTTCATTACCTAACAGTGCAGCTTTCCAAGAAATATTATTTAAGAACATATATGCTATGTTCCACCAAGTTTATGGGATGGGGGAGCATAGGAATGGAGAGAAGCACAAGCGAGACGTGTGGGAGCACCACCAAATTTTAGGGAAATTCAGAGGGGATGGGGGAACATTGGGGTCCCAAACATAGGGCTCAACATCTTTAAAAAAATTAAAAATAAAAAAATGAAAAAAACCCTAACAATAACAATCCATCCCTTGCAAATCATCATTGTGCAATCCAATGGAAATGCTATAGTCCTGCCAATCCTGTTAAATATGTTGAATTCTGAAGGGAATATAAAATTATACTTTCTTCATATGAATTGCAATGAGGTTGGAACCACTCTCAAACATCCTGAAACAATTAATCTAGGGGAGGGGGGCACCCAGACATCCCCCTTTTCGGGAAATGCATCCCTCACACTGGGGAAACATTTCCCCATGAGTTTCCCTGAGTTTCCCCCAAAGGGGGGCATGGGGAAAAGTCTTCCCAGGTGTCCCTTTGTCCCTGAAGCGCGGAAAACATGAGGGGGCACGCCCCCCACCCTGGGGTACACATCCCTATGGAAGATTAATATGGCACAACTCACCAGGTGTCACAAACAGAGCTACAACATGAGCACAATTGCGGCCTTAAAAGATGTATTGAATGGTTTCAACCTGTCCAAAATGAAGAGAAGAATCATCCACAAGTCTCGTTCATGACAGCTACTCTTTGGAGGGAAACCCCTAATAGACCAGGACCACACTGTTCAGAGGTAATTCACTAGCTTTTCTTCATAATCCAAGCAACTCCAACATTTGTTCAGTTTTTCTTGGAAAGAATGTGATATACTAAAAAAATGCTACAGCCTTCTGAGCTTATAAATCCGAATGGGCTAACCATATCACGATAACCAATCAGCCAAATGCCCCTACAAGTGTGAAGGTTGAGCTTATATAGCTCAATGGGAGGGATCAACCACAATATTTCCTGAAGAGCTAGTTGTTCCGAGTTAATCAAGACATGAATCAGGACAAAATTCACATGACAGACTAGACCAAGTGTTCCATGATCTGGTAATCTCATCCTAGAGGTCTCTCCAACAGAAAATACCTTTCAGCTAATCCCTTAGGGAGATATCTATCCAGATGAGATATATTGAAACAACGAGCTTTCCAGGACCAGATTGAGCCACAAGAAAGGTCAAATCCTGTCCTAAAGCCATTCCAATGCCAAGAAAGTGAAAAGGCTACCTTTTTCCATGCTCCCCTGTGTTGAGAATTCAGTAGGGCAGTGATTAATTCAATTCTTTCTTGATAATTGTTTGTGTTATTCTTTTACTTCTCATCTTTGTTCTGTATTATTACATTGTGCAAAACATCAACTATCAAAACAATAAAAACACTGACACAGTACATATGTTGCAAGTCAGGGCCAAAGCCCCTCCTCTTGAGGGAAAACCCATAAATCTCTTCTCTTCTTATAGATTCTTCAATTGACGAATATCATGACCTAGTGACATAGACAAATACCCTCCAAGATAAAGATCAACATGACCTCCAGCTGCAACTTCTTCGACCTCTCCCAGAAAATCAGAAATTTCTGATTTGCCGCAATTGTTGCACCTTCACAAGGAGACTTCGATCTCCTTGTACAGCTTCCTCCTTCCCTTTGCTTTCCTTTCCCTAAGATGTAGGACTATAGAGAAGCCCTAGAAGCCCTTCGCTTGCCTTATTTTCTTTCTTTCCACCAAGATCGAACTCAAGAGTGCCCTAGCGCAGAAACCCTAGCTGCAGTTTGTGCGTAGGAGAGAGAGATACTCTAAATCAAACAACTCAGCTTCCTTTACCTTCTTCTTCATCCTCTTCTTCGACCTTCTTCTTGTCCTCTTCTTCGTATATAAGCATAGTATTAAAAACTGGTCGGGTAAAACCAGCCGGTCAAACCCCTGGCCGGTCAAAACTGGTCCAAAAACTCGGTTTAAACCCTTCTCTCACTCATTTTCCCAGTCAAATCGGTGTTGACCGGCCGGTTAAGGACAGAACCGGTCGGTTAGGGATAAACCGGTCGATTCCATCCTTAATTGGTCGACCAGCTGCCAAGGCCGCAAAGGGACCCACGCACAGAGTTTTGGCCAATTTAGGGTTATTTTGGAGGGAAGAGTAGGGTTGTTTCCCTCCAAAAACACCCTCTCCAATCCTTTATAAGCAGGGGCAGCCTCTCATTTGTCTCACACCATCTCATTTGGAGATTTTGTGAGTTTGATTGAGAGCTTGGAGAGTGTTGAGTTTTTGTTGGAGTAGTGGAACAACATAGAGTTTGAGCTAAGTAGTAGCCATCGTGCCTCCAAAAGCCAAGGATACTGCATGGGCTCATTGTGATATGATTGATGGAAAAATGATCTGCAAATATTGCCAAAATCTATTGTAGGAGGGGGTATTTACAGGTTCAAGCAACACTTGGCTGGGATAGGAGGCCATGTAAAGCCATGTGGAGCACCAAATGAAGTAATAGGGCATATTAGGGCAAAATACCTTCAGAAGTTTGAGACTCAAGTCACTGAACCAATAGAGAAGTTTGTGACTGGAGCAGTTGCAAAGTTTGGCAATCGAGACTCAACCAACTGAGTTTGATCATGATGAGAAGTTTCAAGTGATAATGTTGATCACTAATTAGTAATATCATATATGTAGATTTGTAGTAGACTGTAGGCCAATGGCCTCAAAGCTCATAGCTTGTAGCATTGTTTTTGGACTTTATGGGTCATTTGGAGCCTCATTTCTTATGTACTTTTCCGATGATATGTATTGCACTCAGTGCCATTTTGATATATTCACCTTTACATGGTATATAAATGAGCAAACTTTGCATATTTTGTCTCTATTGGCTTGGAATCATGGTTGCAAATCTTAAAAATAGTTTTTTTATTAAAAAATAATTATTTAATGTATTTTTTTAAAAACCGATTCATTTAGACCTGACCAGTATCGGTTAGACCGGTTTCGGTCCGATTACCGATTCATTAGGTCCACCGGTACGATCACCGGTTCCGGTTTTTAATACTATGTATATGAGTGATTGAGAGTGAATGCCATAAGGAGATAGAGATCCTCTCCTTATATAGGCCTCTTCCAAGAGAGACGTGGCTCTTCATGCAAACCGACTTGGCAGCTCTCTAGGCCGACTTGATCTTGGAGGTATTTTGACACTCTAGAGACAAAATAAATTTCTCTTTACAAATTACAATGTGCCCATAGGGTCTTCAACATATGAAAATGACTCTTAAAACCTAGAAGCACTTTAATTAGTGTTTGACCTATAAAATAAAGAACTTGAGCATGAAACCCATGCTTCAATAATAATTTTATTTTTATAATTTACAATTTAAAAGAATACATTTCATACTTATGAGGACCAAACCTAGTTACACATTTTTCAACACTCCCTCTTAACTAGGGAGGTATTCATAAGAGGTACATGGTCATTCTCAATCTGAAACGATCTCATAACAAGAGTCAGATTTGTAACCAATCTATTTAGCATCATATCAACCATCATTGTCACATAGCAAGGTCTTGACTAACAGCTCTAACTCTCCACAAGATTAGAGCACATTGCTGGCGAGACCAATGATTTATAGACACCATCATTGTCTCTCAAGGTACATACCCCACCCGAGTGTTCACCAAGTATGACCTTCCTTTGGACTATTCTTATCTTGGGTAGCTAATCCTCAAAGAATATCGGTCCACGACTACTCTTATCTTGAATGCCCTAACACATTCTCAAAGAGTACCGAATGCCGGATGGTTACCAAATCTGCCATTCTTTCTTCCAGTGAAGACAAGAATGTGGTGTCTATCTCTCCCTCTCAAATAAGGAGGATACATCCACCAAACCAAGCTTGTCTCTTAAATGAACAAGCTTCTTGTTTGGAAGTGATTTCGTCAATATGTCAGCTACCTGCTCATCAGTGGAGATATACTAAAGCTGTAGCACACCATTTTGTACTAGCTCTCAAACATAGTGATACTTGTTTATGTGCTTTGTCTTTCCATGAAATATTGGATCTTCAGACAAATGTATACAACTAGTGTGGTCACAGAGTATCACTATAGGGTCCATTGGTCATTCAAATAGGTCGGATAACAGCTTCCTTAACCAGAGTGCTTCTTTGCTTACTTCACAGGTTGCAACATATTCAGCCTCAGCACTACTCAAACAAACAGTGTCCTGCTTTCTGCTCATCCATAAGACCATGGACGATCCCAAACTAAAGCATCCTCCTATAGTGCTCCTTCCATCTTGTTCACTACCTCCCCAGTTGGAATCTATATATCCAATTAGTTGGACATCATTCCTTATATAATATTTTAGATAGTAGTTGTTGGAATATGTGTTGTTGCTATCCAATGATCTTGCTTCGGCTCCACTTGGAATTTACTAAGAACATTTACTACAAAGTATATGTTTGGTCGAGTATTCACTAAGTACATCAACGAGCCAATAAGTTGTCTATACTTGGAAGGATCCATAGGGCTTGATTCAGAACTACTAAGTCTCTTCAAGTTGGTGATCATCGGAGTGGTCATAGGTTTGCAATCCATCATGTCAAACCTCTTCAGCATCTTGATCACGTACTTTCCTTGACCCAAGTAAACTTTATCAGGTCCTTGCCAAACTTCTAGTCCTAAATAGTAATGCATCAACCCAAGATCTTTCATGTCAAATTCTGCAACTAGTTGCTTCTTGTATTCTTCAATTCGACCTTCTACACCTGTCAAGATAAGATCATCTACGTACAGAAGAATGATTACAGGTTTGCCTCTTACAACCTTAATGTAAAGGTTTGAGTCGGCAGAACTCTTCGTGAAGCCTACCCTTTGGAGATATGCATCCATCCTATCATACCATGCCCTTAGTGCTAGCTTGAGGCCATATAATGCTTCGTTAATCTGCATACATATGCCTTTCTGTCCTTGACTTCAAATCCCAAGGGTTGCTCTATGTAGACTTCTTCATCTATTGTGCCATTCAACAAATGCAGTCTTGACATCCATTTGATGGATGTTCCATCCCATCAATGCAGCCACGGAGACTAATGATCGAATCGTTGTGTATCTTGTTGTGGGAACAAATGTTTCTTCATAATCAATGCCTTCAAGTTGATATAAACCTCTAGTCACAAATCGTGCTTTATATTTATCTACATTTCCATCAACCGCATGCTTGATCTTATAGATCCACTTGGAAGTAACTACAAATTTGTTTCTTTCATCATCAGAGTCGATGGAAAGTTCCTTTGATTTCTTGAATGTTATGTTCTCGTCAAATATGACATCACGACTAACTTCTATGTAATGTCCATCCTTCATGTAGACCCTATAAGCTTTTGATGAGTTACTATACCCAACAAATATTCCCTTCATTCAGGAAGGATATAACTTCTTCCTTTCGTCATTCGATATATGGATATATATAGGACACCCAAAGATTCGGAGATGATCTACAGATGGCTTCTTTCCAGTGAATACTTCTTCCGGAGTTTTGTTATCTAGAGTTCTATGAGGACATCTATTCTGAATATAGACCATTGTCTTTGATGCATCTCCCCACAGGTATTTAGGTAGATCCTGATCATGAAGCATTGTTTTTACACTTTCTTCAATGGATCTATTCTTTCTTTCTGCAACACCATTTTGTTTGGGATAATATGGGACTATCAGTTCCCTCTTAATCCCTGACTCCTAATTGAATGCTATGATATCCTTGGATGTATATTCTCCTCCATTATCAAATCTCAAAATCTTGATTTTCCTTTCTGTATGGTTCTCTACTTCGGCTTTGAATTCTTGAAATTTTGTGAATACTTCATCCTTGGTTTTCAATAGATAAACACAGGTCTTTCTTGAATGATCATCTATGAAGGTAACATAATATAGATGACCTCCAAGTGATTTTGGAGTCATAGGACAACACACATCAAAGTGAATAAGATCCAAGATTTCTTTTGACCGTGAAGCACTGCTTCCAAATGGTCTCTTGACATTCTTGCCCTATGCACACATCCCTTGCAGACACCTTCATGATCCTCCTTAAGATAAGGGATTCCATCTACTATGGAACATAGAGAAGGGAGGATTTTGAAATGGAGATGACCAAATCTTCAATGCCATAGTTCAAACTACCTAATTTCAATGTGAACTAGGGCTTGGGCTATAGGAGATATTAATCTGTAGGGCCTTCCTTCCAGAATGCCAATAACTTTAGCTTGATCTATACTTGAGTATTTTCCTCAAACAATAACCTTTCCATCAATAAATGCTACTCCGTCTCCTTTATCTTCTAAGCTTGAAATAGAGAGTAAGTTTCTAGGCAAACTTGGAACAAATAGAATTTTGTTGAGGTGGATGTTGCTTCCATCTTCGAGTTTTATGGATGTTGATCCAATACCTCTGATGGGATAGCTATTGTTGTCTCCAAGTTCCACTAAATAAGTGGATTTTCCTTTTGATAATGTCTTCAATTGGCTTGATTGACCAATCATGTGTCTTGAAGCTCCACTATCAATCACCCAGGTGTCTTCTTCTTAGAAAGTACCAGAAAGAGCCAAGAAGAGACCGCCATTCCTTTCTTTGAATGATACCTTCTTTGAAGAAGATAAGAAGTTCCATAATTTCTTGATACCTTTCTTGAGATGGCTTGCAATCTTTTTGATGAACTTCACGATGCCCTTAGATAATCTTAGCTCTTATACCATGTTGAGAATTCAAAAGGGCAACGATTAATTCAACTCTCTTTCTTGATAACTATTTGTGTTATTCTTTTACTTCTTATCTTTGTTCCTTATTATTACATTGTGAAAAACAACAAACAGTTATCAAAACAATAAGAGCAGTGACACCATATATAGCCAGCAAGTCAGGGCCAAAACCCCTCCTCTTGAGGGGAAAACCCATAAATCTCTTCTCTTCTTACAAATTCTTCAATTGACGAATGCCATGACCTAGTGACATAGACAAATACCCTCCAAGATCAAGATCAACACAACCTCCAACTGCAACTTCTTTGACCTCTCCCAGAAAGTCTAAAATTTCTGATTTGTTGTAACTGCACAAGGAGACTTCAATCTCCTTGTAGAGCTTCCTCCTTCCCTTCACTTGCCTTTCCCTGAGATGTAGAACTATAGAGAAGCCCTAGAAGCCCTTCGCTTGCCTTCTTTTCTTTATCTTCACCAAGATCAAACTCAAGAGTGCCATAGCGCAGAAACCCTAGCTGCAGTTTGTGCATAGGAGAGAGAGAGACCCTAATCAGACAGCTCGGCTTCCTTTAGCTTCTTCTTCGTCCTCTTCTTCGACCATCTTCTTGTCCTCTTCTTCGTATATGAGTGAGTGAGAGTGAATGCCATAAGGAGGTTGAGTTCCTCTCCTTATATCGGTCTCTTCCAAGGGAGACGTTGCTCTTCATGTAGGCCGACTTGGTAGCTCTCTAGGCCGACTTGATCTTGGAGGTATTTTAACACTCAAAAGACAAAATAACTTTCTCTTCAAAAATTACAATGTGCCCATAGGGTCTTCAACATATGATAATGACTCTTAAAACCTAGAAGCACTTTAATTAGTGCTTGACCTATAAAATAAAGAACTTGAACATGAAACCCATGCTTCAATAATAATTTTCTTTTTATAATTTACAGTTTACAAGAATACATTTCATACTTATGAAGACCAAACCTAGTTACACATTTTTCAACACCCAGATTCTCTGTAACACAAGTGAACTGCCAATCCTGAAATCCAAGGTTACTTGGCAGCGGGAGCGAAAAAGGGGAGCGAAAACGGGAGCAAGAGCAAGAGCGACATTTTTAGAAGCTCCCAGCCTAAGAGCGAATCAAGGAGTGAATATATATATATATATATATATATATATATATATATATATATATATGGATGCATATATGTCAACAAAAGCATGTAGAATGATGAATTAGATATAAAAAACATAAAAACACAGATTGAACCATATAACATCAATTATCTAGAATTTATAATCTTCATCAACCATGTCCACAAGTTAGAAACATACAACATATTGAGTCTCATGATTCATCAATCTTAAAGTTTCAAGCTTTCAAAATTCAATATATAACATTTATCATCATTGATCACCAAAGTTGTACTTGCAAGCTAAGTGTAACCATTACAACAAAGAATATCTAACATGAAATGAAATGTTATAAAATGAAATGAAAAGATACAACTTTCACGAAGCGTCATATTCATAATTCCTTACCAATGAGTTATAAACTTATAATTGCCAACTTCAAACTTCAAACTTAAATTGTCATATATTGTTTACAAAAAATATCATAATAAATACGAAAGAATCAACAATTATAAAAACTACTAGAAACTAGAAAAGACAAGTAAATCTCTAATCTACTGCTTCCTCTTTCCGCCACGAGAAATGTCTAATTTTTTAGCAGATCGTGGTACTGGTGGTCTTCTAAGAGTCTCCTCCCACATAGTCGCACGACCAAAACTAGAAGGCACATGCCCTCCACGTGAGGATGTAGGTGGAGGCGGCGGCGGCAGCAAAGCAACAATAGTTGGAATTCGAACACTGGCACTACTACTGGATGGTGGGGGTGGCAGTGGCATGACTGTTGTTGCTTCATCATCATCTCTCAAAAGTTCTCCTTCCAAGTCTTCTAGATGTATAGTGCCATCCTCCAAATTATCGTCTCCTGGCTTGTGGTCTCAAATTTTATATGATAGATCCTCATAAGCCCAATCTCAATAATGACTCAACAACCTCAAGTTGTAGTCCACATAAACCAAGCTTTCTGTTTGCTTTTCATTGAGTTTGTTTCTTCTCACATTATGGATGAAGTTGTAGGTGCTCCAACACTAGAAGTATTTACAACCTGTGAGAGAACTTTTTTTGCCAATCTTGGCAGAAGTCCCATGCCACCATATGCTTCTCACCATGTGAGAGCATCAAATCTATCTCTATCTTCCATTGCATGCAAAGAACCAAACAAACCAGTGCAACTGAAGTATCTGCCTAATTCAAGATGCAAATTAGCACACTCCTCCTTGTCAAGGACCAACTTGCCTAATGCTTCCATATATCCTTTTGATACCTCTGGATCTGTATGGGGTTTGATCCTAACCCCACCCCCAGGTGCAAGTTGGCCCAACCAAGGTGGAGAGTAGTATTTTAGCATAATGATATACGCTAAGACATGTAGTGGAACATTAAGTTTATTTCACCGTGCACACACACAATTGTGAATCATTGTATACAAGTTGGGATCGTTTTCCTGAATAGTATATTTTATTTGCCCCAACATGTTATCCATCTTCTCATACACCTCCCCAATCATTGGTTTATCTATATCTGCAAAACGAATCATGCTATAAATGGGCTTGGTGAATTGCAAAACTTCTCTCACACGTTCCCAAAACAGACCATCAAGAGCGGTCTGCTCCACCTATTCAAAACCTTGCATGTCAATTGTTGTCGAAGCCTTGTCCTTTAATACCTGCCAATGTGGACTTGATACCATGCTAGCCAATGACTCTCTTACCTTCAAAAGGCGCCTGAAGGTGAGGTAATAGCTAGCAAATCTAGTCTTCACAATCTTCAACAACTCCAATCTTGAGTGACTGCGGAAAATCCCATGGGTATTGCTATTAGTTGTAATAAATTTGATCTGCTTTTTGCCTCTCTTGTACATATCACCAATCCATCTGTATTGAGGTTGTTTGTTCTTTATTAATATCATGCATCAAAAGGTTCATTGTGTGAACCAAACACCCAAACCAAAATATGTTGGGGTATCTATACTCAATAATTGCTCCCGATGCCTTACAATTAGCAGCATTATAAGTGATGACTTGGACAACATTGTATGGCCAAATACGTTCAATTGTTTCAAGTAATGGTTCTGCAATGTTGATGACAGTCTTGAACTTTTCTAAGTAATCATATGTTGAAAGGAAGATTGCACCACTAACAGACACAGCGAGAACACTTATCAATGGCTTGCCTTTTACAGTTGTCCATCCATTAGATACAATGGACACCCCATGCTCATTCTAACAATTTATCATTTTACTCAAAGAATGTGCTATTTTTTTTTTTTCATGATCAAGTCCCATGGTTCTAGCCTTGTCATACCCAGGGCTCTTGTATCCTTTGGGGGCATAATTAATGGTAGAAACCATTTCATGCCAATAAGGTGAGCGAAGAAAATTGAATGGTATCCCACATGCATAGATAAACCAGTAAAGTTTTGAATCCACATCATTCCTACACCCTTCATCAAGGAAATCTAATATGGTTCTACGCCTTAAAGAGATGTTTGTTCATGTGCCTCCATATCCACTGGCATGGGTGGAAATCAATGGACTTCTTTGTGCATGATGATGTGATTGTGAATTAGGTTCAAAGAAACCCTTTGATCTTTTAGATTTGTATTGGGCTTCCTCCTCTTCCCTTATGTATTTGGCTCTATCTGATGCTAACACAATTACACAAGCTTTGATTCTTATTTGTTTATCTCCATCCTGTGGCTTTTTCCCACAAAGGTGCCTTTTGGCACAGGTGTATGACCTGTGTAAACATTTTTGAAATGGAGGCAGGTAAATTTAGTGGTTCCACCCCTTTTCCCTGCTTCAGGCCTAGAAACATATTTCTGCAATGGGGTTTGGTCTGGTTTAGTTTTTGTGCCCTCATCATCTCCACTCTCCTCTTCCTCCTCACCAAGGTACTCCTCTGCAGGGCTTTCATCATATCCACTATATCCCACTTATTCATCCTCTTCAACTTGAACAACCCTCTTTCTTCGACTCTCCAACACCATAATAACAAAAAAAGGAACCAACAACAAGAGAATGCCAAGCCATATAGCCATGATGTTTGAAGTTTTGAGCCTGCAAAGAAATGGAGGAATGGTTATGGGAAAGAGAGAAGATTGTTGGAAAGTGTCACTACGATCAGTCTTCATATTGACTATGTAATTATGTATTTATGTAATGAAGAAGACAAAGATAATAATATATATTTTGGTATGCTTGCTTCATGGGTTTCATGAGCAAGGCTTTATTATAGGTCAAAGGACTTCTTCTTGATGTCCTTTAGGAATTTGTCTTCTGGTCATAAATGTACTATTTAAAAAGTCATGTATATGAAGAGTCAAGTCAATCTAATATGCCTCGAGACCTTGTGACATAAGCTCAGAATGATGCCTGATATCAGCGTTGAAATTCTCCTCTAAACAGCCTTCATGTCGGTCTATAAAATAGTGATCAAGTCAGCCCTATATTAATATGACAGGTTGTCTTATTAATATACAGGGGCAACTATATATACCCCTATATATACTGCGCAGAAAGGACAGAAGTGAGCAACGGTTGTGTCTGAAATTTGCAGACAAGTTACAGGAGGGTATTTGGTTATATGTGACTGTGTGAAGAACGAATTAAGGTTGTGTCAAAGAAGACATAAAAGCGAAGAAGGGATTATCTTTGATAAGGAGAACAGGTCTGTAATTACAGTGCAGATCACAGATATGAAGTACAGGGAATAAAGTGAAGTCACTTACTGGAGTAAATGCGAGATAGGTCACTGTAATTCTGAAGTAAAATTCTGTGATACATTACCTGTGAATACAGAGGAGTCCGAGAATTGTTCTCTGGTCTGGTGCTGCTCGGTGCAAGTGCAAAATAGCAGCTGTAACAGGAGTACTACAGAATGCATAAATAACTGAGTTAAGGATTGTTATATAGAGGCCGAGTTTCTCTAAATAGGCAAGTGCTGATCAGTGCATAAAGGAAAATAAGACAGTGTGCTGAAGTATATCTAGAAGATTGAGACTAGAAGAAGATACTACAGGGTGTTGAAGAATTTCTAGGAGGACTAAAGGAATTCACTAAGAACCGAGTTTCTTAGTATCGGTGCAGAGCAGTGCTGAAGAGAGGATCAATCAAAAGGAATTCAAGAAGAAAGCAAGGACAAGGTCTTGGAGGCATATAGAGGTCAAGGTCTTGGAGGCACTCCCCCGCAACCCTGCTGAAATCTTCCATAGCAGCTATAACATTACTAAGATCCTATTTTTTATCTTTACCATTAGAAATCTAGTATCTAAGCAACAGGTTTCACAATTCATCACCACACAATCCATTAACATACAAAACTGTAGAAATTTTGAAAGTCTGTAGCCCTCCCAGTTTCAAACTTTCAAGGTTTTAGCATGTGGTTTAGTGCCCTCAGCCCCAAACTGTTAGCTGATATAAACTCAATGCAATTTAATTTGAAACATACACAAGCTACTCTACTCTTTTCATTTTCTTTCCAGCCGATAAGGAAAATTTATGTAAGCATTTAACACACAGGAGACAAATGTTTTGGGTCAACCAGACCCTAGAAAAATGCACAAGGGGAAAACCAGTCTTCAAAGAGGATTTATTAGCTTCTCAAGAAAATAATTTACAGAGATAATAACAACAAGGTGTACATATCTCTCCCTTGGGAAGAGTTCCTCTACCTGTCCACTTTTTCCTTGATTTTTGAACCACAGTTTCTGACTTCTGTTCAGCCTTCAAGGACTAGAAACTCGGACCTCTGGCTGCTAATCTCTCCCTGGAGATTCTAACTGTAACACTGACTGACTACCCAAAAAACTCGGGTCAGACAACATTCATTTAATGCTCAGATTCACTAGTAACCCACATTGGCAGGTCTACTATCATATGCCTGATTTTTTAGCAGCGTGGGTCTCTATTATGTCCCGAAATTCATGCTGATCTGCTACAGGTGTACCTCAAAATTAGTGTAGACAGGTGCATAAAAATGTGAGCTGCCTGGAGCTTTTATCTGCCACGAAAATTCTTCAACCAAATTGTTTGTACCTCGAACTGAGTGCAGATATGCTTTGGTTGCCTCCTTGATTTTCATGCCCCTTCCTTGGGCTTTTACTCAGCCTCCTAGTAACTCGAACCTGCTGTAGCAAGATTTCTCAACTATAAAACATTCTCCCTCAGCTTTCTCTTCCTCTTCTCCTTGCTCTGTCTCTTCTCCAAAATGCTCATGTGATGAATGAATGAGCTACAATGTCTTTTCTCCCTTTTTGTCTCTCATTAGATAGGAAACCCTAACCCTCTTTCATCAAGGGCTGAAATTAAATCTCAGCCCATGAGATCAATGGTGGAGATCATTCCCCCACTTGACCCCTTTTTAATGTGGTCCCCCCTTATTAATGACTCTTAGTCACTTTATAACTTCAGTTTTGTACCTTGTACTCTAAGTTGCACGATACGGGGAAACGGGTACGACTTTCCGAAACGGGTAGCGGTATGAAACATGACCCACACCCACCCCCTCCCAAATTTTGGAAACGGGGAAAGGCGATATATATATATATATTGCTATTTTCATTATGTGATCATTCATGAGTAAATGTGATGTAAATTTAGAGACTTACAGTTTATGCATTGACATTGGACAATTTAAACATAATGTAATAAATTATAATGTATCATGTGTGCTTTATGATTGCACATAACATTTCTTAAAAGTCCATATATACCTACATTATAATTTATTGCATTATGTTTAAAGCACACATGATACATAATAATTTACTACATCATGTTTATAATGTAATAAATTATAATGTATCATGTGTGCTTTAATGTAATAAATTATAATGTATCATTATAAACATGATGTAGTAAATTATAATGTATCATGTGTGCTTTAAACATAATGCAATAAATTATAATGTAGATATATATGGACATTTAATTAATGTTATGTGCAATCATAAAGCACACATGATACATTATAATTTATTACATTATGTTTAAATTGTCCAATGTCAATGCATAAACTGTAAGTCTCTAAATTTACATCACATTTACCCATGAATGATCACATAATGAAAATAGCAATATCCAATATCAGCCTTTATTATATATCCAAATTTCAAAATCAGCCTTTATTATATATATGAGGCTGCAAGTACTATAAAGAATAAAGACTAATCATCATCAAAAATAGAAGCAGAAGCATGCTCAACAGTGGATGGTGGAGCTGAGGAAGATGATTGGCCAATTCCACTTCTAAGCTCTCAGTCCTCAATATTTAGGGCAGCAAGAGAGAGCTCCAAATCAGGATTTTCTGGATCCACATCCCATTCTTTAGAAGGACCACTGCTATATTTTGGACTGCTACGAGATGCAAGGTGAAGGTTAGAGTGCACATAAACAAAATCCTCTGCCTTTTGTGGGCCCAACTTGTTGCACTTCACAGAATGAATAAAACCATCAGTGCTCCAACTCTTTTCTACTAATGAAGAGTTTGCCACTGGTGAAAGAACACGAGTGGCAAGGTTTTGCAAATGTATACCATTTGCTCCATGAAAAATTCACCACCTAACTGGATTCATGGTGTTTCTCTCCCCCAAAGCTGATATATATGAATAATCATCTAATCCTGCAACAAAACTAGCAAATTCTTTGTTCACCTCCCTATGTAGATGAGATGGAAACATTCTCATAAGGGCTTTTTTCACCCCATTAACCACCTCTCTATCCTTATGGGGTCTCCACTCCTCTTCCCATTGCTTTGAGCAATAAGCTCCTCATCATAAAATTTAGGGTTAAAGGCATGTGCTAAAGTGTGCAATGGAGTGTTGAAATCGTTCCACCTATCAACAATGATTTTCTTGACTAAATAAGCAAAATGATCATCAACAAATAAAAGTTGTGGAGACTCTTGAGAAATGATTTCCATAGTTTTCTCAACCATGGTATCCATGCCATCATATACCTCTCCTAAGAAAGGTTGGTCAGTTTCAGCATTCTGAAGAAGCTCAAATGCATGGGTTGTGAACTTTAGCAAGAAATCCATCTTGCTCCACCACTCCTCATCAAAGCACAATCTACGCACCATATATCCCCGCTTTGAACTCACCTGTCTCCACTTAGCCCAGAGTTGACTCACCACCATAGAAATTAATGATTCCTTAACCTCAACAAGGCGATGCAACATTAGGAAGTTTGAGGCATATCTTGTCTCAACAACTTTTAACAGCTCCAATTTGGAGTACTCTCAAAATATTGCTTGAGATTGGCGGTGGTTGCTAATGAATTTAACAATCTCCCTTGCTTCCCCTATGATTTCCTTTATCCATAGAACTTTATTGTCGATCTCCTCTAAGATCAGATTCAGATTATGGACAATGCAGGGTGTCCAAAAGATGTGGTCATACCTCCCCTCAATAATTAAACCTACAGCATTGCAAACTAGTGCATTATCCATGATAACTTGCACCACCCTCTTAGGTCCTATTTGTTCAATAGATTTTATAATAACATCAGCAATGAACTGTGCATATTTTACCTCTCCTGACCAGTCTTCCACCTTTAAAAACATTGCTCCTTTTGGTGAAGTGCCAATGATATTTATCAATGGCATGCGCCTTGTATCTTTCCATCCGTCTGAGACTATACTAACCCCAGAGCTACTCCAGGAAGAACGAATTGGTGATGACACTCCCTATTAGGAAGGTATTCTCCACCACTCCAAGATTATCTCGAAACCAGAGCAACTTACCCTTCACCAACGGCTTGGTGAAATGCCTTCCAAATGTTGCTTTGTAGAGATATATTGGATTTTGACTGCTCCTTTTAGCACCCTATCTCTAATGAAGTGGTATTTGATCTCAATTTGCTTTGACCTGTCATGAAAGACTAGAGTCTCCAAGAGTTTGATACAACTTTGGTTATCGCAATGAATCATTGTCGACTCAAGCTTCTAACCAAAAAATCATGTGAGTAGCTTCCGAAGCCAAATGGCTTCATAACTAGCTAAACTGACCATGTACTCTACCTCAGTTGAGCTCAATGTTATTGAGGTTTGCTTCTTGTTGAACCAGGAAATGACTACTGACCCCAAACTAAAGCAGCACCCAAATGTGCTCTTCTGATTTGTATCACTGCCCGTCCAATCTGAACCTGAGTACCCCTACAACCTCACAACATCTCCACCAATGTGTTGCAATCCATATCCTACTATGCCTTGCAAATATCTAAGCACGTGCTTTGTTGCAACCCAATGAACCTCCCTTAGTTCCACCATGAACTGGCTTAGGGTGTTAACAGCAAAGTTGATGTTTGGTTGAGTGTTGACCAGATACATTAACGAGCCAATCAATTGCCTATATTTTCTTTAGTCTACCAACTTTGAAACTGAAGAATCAATCTTCTTCAAGTTGATCACCATAAGAGTGGCCATAGATCCATTGCCCTCCATCCTGAATCTCTTCAAAATCTCAAGAGTGTACTTCCCCTATCCGACGAAGATCTCGCCCATTTGTTGCCAAACCTCAAGTCCCAGAAAGTAATGCATTAGCCCAATATGATTCATCTCAAATTCCAACACTAGATCTAACTTGCAACTTGAAATTAGTCTCTTTGCACCTGTAAAAATGAGATCGTCAACATACAACACCAAAATTAGTGGCTTATATCCAACCAACAAGAAGCGTAGGTTGGGATCTGCGTCACTCTTGGTGAGGCCTATGCCCTGCAGATAGTTATCAATCTTGTCATACCAAGCCCTAAGTGCTTGTTTGAGTCCATAGTACATACAGGGATTTCTTAAGCATGCATACATGCATCTCTATATCATGGACTTCAAACCCCTGTGGCTACTTGATGTGGACTTCTTCCTCAATGATGTCACTGAGTGTAATATCCCTTTTTTATTATTTTCGTTAAAATATAAGGAATTTTACTTTGGCAAAATTATTCTATGAATTAAATCCAAAACACCATAAAATTAAAATTTGCAAAATTTTACATGATAGATATTGCCAGGAAATTAATCAAATTTGCAATAAAAACCCAAAAATTGAATGAAATGTTGCAACTCAAAAATACACACGAGAAATGGCAGCGAACTCTGCAAAATTTAACCCTATTATATTAAATAGGGTTCTAAGAACCTGTTACAAACACTAACAAATGGTTAACAATAGCTCCTGATCTTCCATTATATCATTGGAAATCAAGCCCAAATTGGAGATCCGGGTGATCACCACCTTCCAACCCACAAATCTGCTCCAGATTTTCTTACCAATTGATGTTGATGAAGTTCTATGAGATTTTTGAATGAAATCTCCACAATAGTGAGTTGGGCTTTCGTCCAACACACCAAGAAACTCAAGGGTTTTCGGCTCTCTAAACCTAAAAACCAAGTTCTCAAAAACTTCCCAAGAGAAAATATTCCAAAACCAAGATGCCCGAAATGACTTGCTTTCCCCTCTTTTAAAGACTTGATGGATCTCTCTTCAACCTTCTAGAAGCACTTTTATTTTATTATTTTATTTCCATTCTAGAAGCTTCTCCCTTTTATTTTATTTAAGTGACTCTTTTTATTTTATTATATTTAAGTCACTCTTAATTTCGGAAAATGATTAATCTGCCTCTCCGATTTCTCCAGCCACTTTTCATCATCCCATCTTGTAGATCTCTTCATCCTGGTTCCAAGGAGTTATTACACTAAGGGTTTCTCTAAATAATCCTCCCCAAATGACACATTTAGCGTATTTAATTAAAATATGCTTGATAATAACCCCATTTTACTAAAATAGTTGGAATGCAACGGAACCAAGAACAAACTATGTGGAATTGTCCCTGATGAAGAAATATAGCAAGCAAACCCTGTCGGACCCCATAAAACTCCCCAAAAACCCTTCGAGCCCACCGATGACATAATCTCACTCCAATGACTTGGTTGACACGAGCCCTAGAAAACCACACTAACCACATCATTAAGGAAACCAAAAATGGGGATATTACATTGAAGAAGGCGGTCTTCACATCTGCTCAAATATTAGAGTATCTAGCTAAAAGACCAAAAGTCTCCTCGTAGTCTACTCCCTCTTTATGAGAGAACCTACGAACCACAAATCTGGCCTTATATTTCTCCACATTGCCATCATTTGCATACTTTACATTGTAAAGCCACTTGGAAGTCACAACTAACTTCCTCCTTGGCCTTGGCACAATCTCCCAAACATCATTCTTCATGATGGAGTTATGCTATTCCACCATGGCATCTCTCCACATTTGTTGATTGCTCAAAGCTAGAAGGCTTTGAGTCTATGACGTTGGTCATCAAAGCCATGTACGTCGAAAAATTTTGCGTAAGTCTGCTCTCCCTGAAAGTGGTCCTAGGAGGCCCGACATGCTCCCAAGCATCTCGCAAGGACTACTCTGCCCACCCATGACTCTTAACTAATGTCGAAGTAGCTAACTGCTCCTCCTACACTACACGTTGGCTATCTCTAGGACTGGAAGTCCCTGCCCTCAGCTGCTCCTTTGGTTCTTCCTTCTGAGGCCCCTCTATAATTGTTGCTAGGTCTTGAGATTTCCTAGATGCCAATTCTCCTCGAACTTGACATCTTAGCTCACCAATGTCTTTCATTGATCTGTCAAGAAGACTCTATAAGCCTTTGAATCCTTGATGTATCCCACTAAGATGCCCTCCCACCTGAGGGTTGCAGCTTTGTCCTCTTTTCTACATGTATGTGGATATAGACTAGACAACCAAATATCCCGAGATGTCCTCTCTCGAGCTTCTTTCTTATGTATGCTTCCTCTAATGTCTTATCCTCCAGAATTTGGTGTGGGCTCCTGTTATACACAGTTGTGTTGCATGCCTTGGCCCACAAAAACATCAACAAGCACTAATCATGGATCATGGCCTTCACTGCACTAATGATAGATTAGTTCTTCCTCTCTGCAACCCCATTTTGTTGCGGGTAGTAAGCCATTATCTTCTCCCTCTTCATCCCTACCTTCTTGCAGAAATCAGTGAACTCATTAGAGGTGTTGTTAATTTCCACATATGTTCTATGCCATTTCCGAACAACACTGAAGTAGATAGAACATAGTAATAGATCGATAAAAGACAAGCCAAAACAGAGATAATAAATGGTGGCGTTACGGCGATCAGCAGGATGCTTCTACCAGTAAAGTCTCCAATAGGTCATTCAACCAAGCGTGTCACACGTAACCCAGAACAACCCAAACAAAGAACAGTCCATATATATATCACAGCTTCAACGCTATCCAGAGAGAGAATTCCTCCACAACAATGTGTGTCAAATGAACTCTAAGTCTCTCCAATATATAGGAATCTTTGGGAGTGTGTGACACATCCTTTAAGACATTTAAGTCTATATTTTATTCCGAGCTGACCTAGCACATAAGTGGAATAAATTCAAAGTACATGTTCTGCTCATCCGATCAAGATGATCTTTAGATCAATCTTACACCTCTCCGAAAGAGGAATCCACTAAAAATATTGGGATCGTCATCTGAGCAGTACAACCCGGAGTTTGGACCTAGTTGTCCAATTTTAACACTCCCTCTCAACTAGGGAGAACTCCGTCCACAAGTGCAATCCAAACATCGTGCATCATCCCGCCGTACCTTGCTTTGCTGGCCTCTTTATTTCAGAACAGAAATGGATCAGTCACAAAGACATCATTCCCGGTTGACAGATTCAGCCCAAAGGTCAAAACCTCTATCGGACTCACAAAGAGTCTCAACCAACTCGAAGTTGGTTCATCTGACCCGAAGTCAGGCAGAGGTCCGAGACCTCACAAGACTTGATCCCAGATCAAGTGGTTGGACCGTGTCATCCTAGATAGAGAGTATGGCAATCTCTGATGCGTCCATCAGTCTTTGCTACTAGTCTCTAGCTTTTCCCACCTCATTGGCCAAATGAGAGGTACTTCCCATGAGCCCTGAACTCAATGGGTAGGATGCATACGGGGCACAGATAATGAGAGGTGAACCAACTCAATAATCACAACGGTGTGGTCCAAGCACACCAACAAATTTTGGCAAGCCTAGCTTTGTGGTTGCTCATAGCTTCGAGAAGCTGTCCCCAAAGCCCCCCAGAGCTCCTCGAGCTCATCGTCCAACAGGACCCACATCATAGGGTCGTTCCACGATACCAAGTCTCTCACGGAAGGTTAGGAACTTGACCTTCCCCAGGGGCTTAGTGAGAATATCCGCAACCTGCTCATCAGTTCCTATATGATCGAGCCTTACGGTGCCTCATTGTACCATATCCCAGATAAAGTGGTACCAGCCGTCAACATGCTTGGATCAATCGTGGAACCCAAGATTCTATGACAAATGAATCCCCCTCTGGTTATCACAAAGGATAACAGTGGCATCTAGCACATGCTCGAACAGCTCATTGAAGAGCTTTCGCAACTAAGTGACTTCACAACGGGTCATACATGCTGCAATGTATTCGACCTCAGCGGTGCTCAAGGCAGCCGACTTTCGTTTCCTGCCCAAAGTAAATCTACTTGTGAAGTAGTATCCAGATGTGCTCTTATGATCCACCACACTACCAGCTCAACCGACATCAGTATATCCATGGAGTGTCATACTCCTGGCAGTGTATCTCAGCGCATGGTCTATCGTGCCTCAGAGATATCTCAAGAGTTTCTTGGCACCAACCCAGTGAATGTTATGATCAATCATGTGTTGATTCAAAGTGTTCACTACACAACATACATCCGGACGAGAGTTACTAAGAACATCAAGGCCCCTACGAGTTGACGGTACTCAGTAGGATTTGACAATACGGGCCTAGCAGCGCTACCACTCAACTTCTTGAAGTTGAGTTCCATTGGTGTTGACACGGACTTGCAGTCCACCATACCAAAAGCTTCATAATGTATTTTCCTTGAGAAAGGAAAATCTCGCCAGGTCTCTGCTAGACCTCCAGGCCTAGGCATCAGTCCTAGGTCCTTCATCTCGAACTCAGTAGCAAGCTCCCTCTTACACTGATGAATGAGAGGGTCAGCACTTGTCAGGAAGAGATCGTCCACATACAGCACTAGAATGAGAGGCTTCCCCTGGACAACCTTGAATTAAAGGTTCGAATTAGCATTACTTCGAATGAAGCCCAGCTTCATCAAGTAGCTATCTATCCTCTCGTACCAAGCTCTGGGTGCTTGCTTCAGCCCATAGAGGGCTTTCTTCAACCTGCAGACATGGGTGTCCCCATCCTGGACTTCAAACCCCAGAGGTTGCTCAACATACATCTCTTCCTTTATCGCATCATGCAGAAACGCGGTCTTTACATCCATATGATGAATGATCCATGCTTGATTTTGTATCGAGGTGACAACAGCTTTGCTTTGATCTGTGGTCTAGGAACCATCATCCTCGCGTCCTTGTAGATTTAGATACTTTACAGCTTCTTCAAATGATCCAGGCTCATATTGTGTTCATGGCAGCTAGATACCTCTGGTATTTATATGGCTTCTTGGTTTTCTTCCGAAATCCCCCTCTGAAGCCATATGTCTTTGAGCCATGAGGATCTTCTTGCGTTCAGCAATGATATTAGCTCAGGAGTATATACAGAGATGTATTCTCCCTCTTAATGCCAGCTTCTCTCGAGAGAGAAAAACATCTATTTCAAATGAGGGCATCCCAGACACCAATTTGGAAAGGTGACTTAATCTTCCACAGTCAAAGCCATCCAACAGGCTTTGCTGATTATGGTTCAAGATCTGAAAGTTGCCGAAACACATTTTATCATTATGCTCCAGGCTACGCATAGGTGTCTATGCTAACTGCTACATAGGTGTCCATCTATGTCACTGTCCAACAGGGAGAATATATCAACAAGCCTCAACTTGTGTTAGAAGTCTTCTTATTCTGAGGAGGTCTATTGTAGCTTCCTCAACCAGCCCTCTTCACTGCGACCCACAAAACTAAGAATCCAACATGATTCCTTCTCTCATAATTCTGCACTTGAGAGCTTCATCTACTACATCTGACATCTCATCCAGGGCTGCTTCTTATTTACAGATCTGCCCAAGACTTCAGATCTCAGTTCTGCGATTTTTCTCCTAAATTTCACAAGTCTAGGAACCGATCATACAGATGTTAAAACATAGAATTTTACCCTTCTTCATGACAGTCCATGCAGATCCAACACAGTCATAATGGTACTCCTGCTCATCAATGTTTCTTCCCCAATCATCCAACAAGATAAAGCTGGACAAGACACTTTCTAAGGTCACTGTCGATAGATTAAGTCCAGGTATATGCTGGTTCACAACCACTGTCATTAGTCAACAGTATCATAATACTGTTAGATTTGATCTGCATGCCTGGAATAGTGTCTTCTTTGCAACAGAAAGGGCGTGCAATTCATAGTACGCATTTCATTTTTTTTTTTCTTTTTTTCTTTTTTTTTTCTTTTTTTTTTAAATTGAAGGTGAGTACTTCAAACAGTCATACATACCTTATGAATTGTCCTTTGTGCTATCTCCAGTCCTGCTTCCTTCATCAGAATAATTTGCTAATGATCAATCATAAATTGCCAGGTGAGCCCATTTTCTGTTGTACGAGGTCCTTAATGACAGCAAGTCTAAGACACCTTGTCACCTTAGCATATCACAAAGATGACAAGCACATGATCCAAACACTGGCCCACAAATCATGGACCCAACACGCCTCCACAAGACACTACTGTAATATGTTTGCTCTATTAGTTTACTGCATTCCAGGTTAGGGACTGTAGCCCCAGTTTCACCACACAGTTAACAAAAAAAACCTACTGGGGTTGTGGTTCACCTAGGAGGGGTTCCTCCAATGCCATACTGCCTACTTAGGTGGCTTTCTACCCTTGATAACCTTCTAATTTTTTGGCCCAGCTGTGTTCTATTCCCTTAACAGTCTTATGCATCTTCAACAATCCGACCTCTTATAGGCACATTCTATACTACCCTTCACTGGTCCCTAGGGCTGAATTTATTTGTATGGATATAGTATGGTCATGACATCGCATTGTCTGTTATAGTTTGGTGGGCATCACACTATATTTTATAATTAGATTGATAGAGTCCCGTTATTTTTAAAATGATATGGATCTCTCATCTCTGAAATTATTGTGGCATTTGTGGCATCGTATTGCACATTGGCTCAACGCATCGCAACCTGTATCTATGCACGGTGGCATTGTAACTTGGCTTAATGTAGTGTGGGATCAAATAACATGTACTGGTACTTTCCATCATTGCACTTCCTATTGCTGCCGTTATCAGAGGCCTCCACTGTTAAGCCGAATGGCTCAAATTCTTTGAGCACAGTCACTGTGCACACTCTTAAGCCCATGTTTGTACAAAACTAGACAATCAATTTCGGCCTGCTCATTTATCTTCTGAATGGAAGGGTAGAGATGGCTTCCAGAGGCCAAATACTTCAATTAAATGTTAGTTATTTCATGTTAGGGAATTCATAAACATTTGAAGAGATGCAATAGACATCCTGCATGCTCCCACAAAAAAATATTCATGTCATTCAGTTGAAGTTCCGCAGCCCGAAGATTCGACCTTCCAATTAAGAGAGAGTGAAGCCAGACAATAGATATATCGTTCCCAATTACACACAAGAACACAAATTTTTTTTTCAATTTCTCCCGGCAATTCGTCCAAATAACGTAGAGAAAATCCCAATCTTTTAAATCACTATAGAGTCTGGGTTGCTCCTGGTAGTGACTGCGGCTAGGCCCATTCACATGATTCATTACGAAAAAAAAAATTGCGGCTTCCTTATTAGTGATAGCCGATCAGAGAGAGAAGCAAATCCAACTGAGATGGTTGTATTCTGATATTGCATGAACACCATGGCGGAGGGCATCCCACCATTCCAGAGGCTATTGTGGCCATCCAAAACAGCGGGGGTACGTGATGACTGGGTTGTTTTCCTTTTCATTCATGCTACTGCCGAGACGACAGGCCAGATATTGAACAAGGTGTTGCCTCTTTGGGCCATAATCGATTCGGTCGCTGCCTACTCAGCTCAGAAGAAACAATCGTGCAATCCATCGACCTCACCGTAGAACCAGAAAACAAATTCAAGTAGGTTTCAATGCCCTTTCTCTTCTGCATTCTCATCTTAGCAGTCGGGGCACCACGTCGATGAAGAATCGATCGGCGGCAAAGTTATCTAGCGGCCATGGTTGCATCTTCCACCGCACGCACTCTCCATTTACTAGAATTCCATCAATGAAGCCCGCAGGTATAATAATAACGACAATTACTCGGCATCGTCCAAATCGTTGCAGAAATGAACCATTTGCCCTTGATTGGTGGGTGGCCACTATACACGCTATCACCAGCGTTGAGTTCCTCTTTTCCTTGGCTTATATGCCCAGCAGCCTCGGCCCTAGAGCGGCCTTATGAATCTGATTTTCAGCCTTAAAACATCCTTTCAACAGATCTGTCCATAGATTGGACTTTGTCTTTCCCTTCGCTCTGATACCATGTTAATTTCCGCATATGTTCTATGCCATTTCAGAACAACACTGAAGTAGATAGAACATAGTAATAGATCGATAAAAGACAAGCCAAAACATAGATAATAAATGGTGGCATTACAGCGATCAGCAGGATGCTTCTACCAGCAAAGTCTCCAATAGATCATTCAGCCAAGCGTGTCACACGTAACCCAAGACAACCCAAACAAAGAACAGTCCATATATATATCACAGCTTCAACGCTATCCAGAGAGAGAATTCCTCCACAACAATGTGTGTCAAATGAACTCTAAGTCTCTCCAATATATAGGAATCTTTGGGGGTGTGTGACAATGTCCCCAGAGATATTTAAGTTCAACCAGACTTCCAATGTATCATATATGAATCAAATTCAGTACATGTTCCTTACTCATCCGATCAATGATTTTTAGATCAATCTTACACCTCTGAAGAGGACAAATCCAATAAAAATATTCAGACTACTTATCCAGGCACATAACCAAGTTTGGACCTAGTTGTCCAATTTTAACAGGTGTATTCACCCTCATTGTATGTCCTCAACACCTTGATCTTCCTTCATGTCATGTTCTCCACCTGAGCTTTTAAGGCTCTAAAATGACTGAAGATTGTTGAGAAATGTAACTAGTATCGGTATTCAAAATTGTATTTGAGTCATGATGTAATGTACTTGTCAAAAGAAAGAAAAAGAAAAATTATTATAAAAAATATATATATTTATTAACATGGGTTTCATGCTTTATTACTTTATTTTTAGGTTAAAGCCTCCATTGAAGGCTTCTAGGGTTGAGTCATGAGTCTATGTCCCTGTCATTTTGGTGTAAACCCTTATTGGGCATTTTGTATCAAAAGGATAAAATTATTTTAATGTTATTCTCCTCCACCATCAAGTCGTCCTACAAGTCAACCTCAAGATTCTCATGTATGCCTCAAAGAATAGTTACAAACTACTATATAGTATATATACCCATGAGTTCGACTTAGTTTGGGAATGGAGACAAGTAAGATTCGTTCTACAACTTTTCAGTGAAGTAGAAGATATGAAGAAGCCTAAGAAGAGAAGAAAAGGATATAGCAAGAAGAGAAAAATGTTGTCTAAACAAAGGAGGCCGAAGTATCTACCTTTTCTGTCACACGTGCAAGTACCATGAAGCATTGCAAAGCCAAAGTTGCAGGAGTGAACAAACCGAAATTGCAAAGGTGAAAAAGAAGGGCCAAGACCCTAGTTCACCCTTTTTGGAGGGTTTCTCTTTGTTGACTTTTGAAGATTTGACTACAGTCTCACTTGTCATCATGAGAGGCTGACTTGATGGACAGAGGGAAGTCTTGGTCTTGGTCAAAGGTTCTTGGTTGTCTCGTTTGATTTGGTTCTTGAAGAAGAGGATAATTTTGGGTTTTCCTCTCAAGGAGGGGTTTTGCCCTAACTGAGAACCTACATCTTGTGTCATTGATCTTCATGTTTTGTTTGGTATTTGCTTGATGATAAGAAGATATAAAGAAATTAAAGAACTATAAGAAGATAACTAAAAGGTCAGAAGTAATTATCAAGTTAAGAAAATATTTTTGCCTTCATGATTCTCCAACATGGTATCAAAGCTATAGGGAAGAACAACAAAAAGGCAGCTTGAAGATCTTTGGCTCTCATCATTGGTAAATCAATTCACTAGCTAGACACAATATGAATTCCGGGTTAGTGATACAAACTTCCTCCTAGCTATGGAATATAGTGAAGATTCAAGACTCATAACCTAGATTGAAATACAAAAAGAGATTGATACATAACTATAGTATTTACAGATATTCAAGGCAGTCTATATAATAATTAGGTTGAATTACATAATTGAAAAGAATGGAAAGATGGTTGAGCTTAAGAATCACTAAAAGGAAGTCTAATACAGTTTTGAGCATGACAATTAATCCGAAGATGAAGAAGCATACAGTTATAAATCTATACAAAGATCTAAAACGTTGAGTTGCAGTTGGTTGCTATGTGATGTATCTAATGAATAATCCAATCCTAGTCAAGATCGAAAAAGAATTATGATAGATAGTTTGAAGGTTTAGGCATTATAAGATCTCCAAGTAATCTAAAGTTATGAAAAGGGTAATCGAATCCCAAAGGAAAGAGACTAAAATTCGAAATAAATAAAGATACTAAGCAAAAGCTTGTACAACAAACTTGAAATAGGCCTAAATAGTATATACAGTCTTGTATATGAAATCTAAAAACTACAGAGGTTACCCATCTGAAATCTTACAGTCTAGCAAGCAATGAAATTTCACAAGCAAATCGCACTCATATTGTTGTAGGAAGAAAAATTTGCTACCAAGCTTGAAGATTTATGGAGCCACTAGTAATCAGTGATCACATTGTGTAGAGCATTCCTCTTCAGAAGATCTTGACAAAGTTGCAACACCTTTGAAGGTAGCCCTTGAATATTCATGAAGAAACCATTGCAACAGACTTATGAAAAACTGAGGTAAGCAATCCTCGAGGTAAGTATAATTGTTTTTGTCTAATCCTTACTATATTAGGATCTCTTTTTAGGTTTGTAATGTTGAAAATTGTTGGCATATAAACTCTTGCAAAACCCTAGTTGGTTGAGAAGCTCTAACCCTACTCTCTTTTCAATTTATAGAAACCCTAGTTTTGGTCTCTAGGGTTTGTAGGTAGTCTAGGGTAAAATGAAAAACCCTAGTGAGTATAAAATTGGATTTGAAACCCTAGAATCGATATTTTAGGGTTTTGATCTAAAAATCCCTAGTTTATAATCATGCACTTGTACTTGTATATTTTTGGTGGTACTTGTCAAGTAAATGTTGTAGGTAAGAGGGAGCCCTTCATAAAGAAGCTTCCACCTTCTTACAAAAGATAAGTATTATGTTGATATATCTAGCTTTATCTTTATTGTCCTTTCTCTTGTATTTTCTTTAGAAGGACTAAGCTTGCGGGTAGGAGGATTATAGCTTGATTCAGAGGGAAACTTCTAAGGAAAGACGTATATTGTAAAAGACGTTTGCAAAAGATACCTTACAAGGTTTATGATAGGAACAACTCGAGGTATGTATAAAGACCTGTAGCAAGTCTTCTTCATATAAGAAGATATGATCATTTTGCATTTGCCTTATATTACTATCTTTCATGTCTAGGGTTGCGCTATAACGATTCTTATGTTGTTGAGGATGATTGATCTTTAGATCAAATCAATCATTTTCGTTCTATCTTTTGTTAATTTTGGTAAAACCCTAACCTTTAGGGTTCATTATAAAACCCTAGCTTACTTAGGGTTTGTTGATAAAGTCTAGAACATGTGATGAAGTCCTACTCTCTTGATGTTTAGGGTTTGTTGCTGATGTCTAAGATATATGATGAAACCCCAGTTTTTGAATTAGGGTTTATAACAAAACCCTTGTAATAGTCAATATAAGATCCTAGGAATGAAACCCTAGGTGTATGTGCTTTCGTTTGATTGAAACCCTAGCTTGGTCGAGTTGTTGTATATCTAACATTAGAATTTTGATGTTTGTATCTAGGGTCTACGATAAAACCTTAGTAGATATTGACATAAGATTCTAGGGTATGATAATGAAACCCTAGATGTAAAATACAATTGGAATGCTAACTTGATTTAGTTGTTGATATCTAAGGTTTAGTTTTGATGAAATCTAGGGTTTGTGACAAAACCCTAGCAAAGTTGTTGTAAGAAGTCTAGGGTATGAAAGATGCAACCCTTGTTTAGGTTTTGATGTCTGAAGTTTGATTTCTTGTTTTGATAACCCTAGATGCTCCCATCGTGATGATATGCTAACATTGATAAAATTGATTTCATGCTCCTGTACATGTTTGTACTTGTTGAAGATTTGCAGGTACATAGTCTTCAAGATGTTGAAGAAACCTCATACTTGATGATGACTTGATGATGATATTGAGCATGATGAAAAAAGGGAGTTGTAAGAATCTCGATAACATTGAAGTTTACATTAATGATCGATAGATGACATTGTTACCATATGAAGATAAGGAATGATGTTTTGTAAGGTCAAAGTTTTCCGACGGTATTATCAAACGAAAGAAAGAGCCTATGTGGTTGTGTTGTTGATGGATCTATCCCCTAGTAAAGAAGAAGCTTGGATAAAGAAAGTATATAACTTCCTAATTAAGAGGGAGGGCATACTGTGGCAGCGATAATGAGGATTTTTAAGAAAGAATGAGATCGGAGAAAGGCTAAAGCATTATAGATGGTTATTTGTGATTAATGAAGTTATGAACAAAACTTGGATGTTTTGGAAGAAGTGTTGAGATTGAGTTTGGTGTTGCTAGAGAAGTTGAAGAAGGAAGCTTCAATCCAAATGTGTTTGATATCATGATGACCTAAGCAGTGTCAGAATAGTTGAAGAACCCAGAGTTCTGTGCTAGCATACAAGAACATATACATTGGAAATTTGATACTGTTTGGGGTTGTGAAGCTACTAGATGTTCTAATGGTTGAACATTGATGAGTGGATCTCTCCCTGAGAAGTTTTGAATATTTAACAAGCATGTTTGGATTGATGATTGAGAGGGAGAGATAAGTGCCATAAAAATGCCTATATAATGGTACTTGGGAGGACATCTTGGTCGGTCGTTGATGATGTCTGGATCCTAGTGAGGGAGGGTATCATTGGTCTTATGGAGCTCTGACCTTCTATATGATACCTAGATCCCTGAGGATTGGTGTTACGGTTGAATCCTAATGGTACCTATAGTGGCAGATTCCTGGATAACACCTCAGTCCTTGTTAGTATCTTAGATCCTTGCATGAATGTACGACAATAGTGTCGTGACACTTGAATCTTTGATGTGTTGGATACCTTGGTAATTAGGGTATCCCTGATTATAAAAGAAAAAATATTTATTAGCATGGGTTTCATGCTTTATTATTTTATTTCTAGGTCAAAGCCTCCATTGAAGCCTTCTAGGGTTGAGTCATGAGACTATGTCCTTGTCATTTTGGTCTAGACACTTATTGGGCATTTTGTATCAAAAGGATAAAATTATTTTAATGTAAATCTCCTCCACCATCAAGTCAGCCTCAAGATTCTCATGTTGGCCTCAAAGAACAGTTACAAGCTACTATATATACCCATGAGTTCGACTTAGTTTCGGAATGGAGACAAGTAAGATTTGTTCTGTAACTTTTCAATGAAGTAGAAGATACGAAGAAGCCTAAGAAGAGAAGAAAAGGATATAGCGAAGAAGAGAAGGTTGTTGTCTAAACAAAGGAGGCCGACGTATCTACCTTTTCTGTCACACGTGCAAGTAACCTTAAGCATTGCAGAGCCGAAGTTGTAGGAGTGAACAAACCGAAATTGCAGAGGTGAAAAAGAAGGGCCAAGACCCTGGTTCGCCCTTTTTGGAGAGTTGATCTTTTTTGAGTTTTGAAGATTTGACTACAGTTTAACTCGTCATCATGAGAGGTTGACTTGATGAATGGAGGGAGGTCTTAGTCTTGGTCAAAGGGTCTTGGTTGTCTCATTTGATTTCGTTCTTGAAGAAGAGAAGAGATTTTTGGGTTTTCCCCTCAAGGAGGGGTTTTTCCCTGGCTGATAGCCTACATCTTGTGTCATTAATCTTCATGTTTCGTTTTGCTAGTTGCTTGATGATAAAAGGCATAAAGAAATTAAAGAAGAACTATAAGAAGATAACTAAAAGATCACAAGTAATTATCAAGTTAAGAAAATATTTATGCCTTTATGATTTTCCAACAAAGACGTCACCCTTGATCTTCATGAAGTAGATCCAGATCTTCCTGAAGAAGTCATCAATGAAGGTTACATAGTAAGATGCGCCCTTTACCGAAGATACTAACATAGGCCTTGCTAAATCAGAATGGATCAAATCCAAACTGCCTTTGGATCAAGTCTCGCTGCTAGGGAAAGATGCCTTGACATTCTTACCAAGTGCACACGTTTTGCACACCCCCTATTGGTCCAGACTAAAGTCTGGAATCCTAGTGACCATCCATCAAATCTTAGTAATGTCTGGAATCCTAGTGACCATCCATCAAATCTTAGTAATGGTAGAGCTCTATGATGGAGTTGCCCCGTACTCCTATGCCAAAGCTCGCACATGCTCACGCTCATGTGCATTAGTGCCTGAGTAGACTGACCCTAAAGTCTATATAGATTACCTTCCCGGACTCCAATCCTCACTTTAGTCTCTAGATTAGCTCCCTCTAGGGCAGATGAACACTTGCCTCCTTCGGAAGTTAACCTCATAACCTTTGTCCTCCATGTCTGAGATGGATAAAAGGTTCTTCTTTAGGCCAACTACATAGAGTACCTCCTACACATCAAAGGACCCTCCTAACTCAAGTTGGAAATGAATTGTCTGCAATCCCCTCACTGCATTCTTGGCATCATCGCCTAGTTCAATATGAATCCCTGAGTCATCCTTGTTGAGAATTCAGTACGACAATGATTAATTCAATTCTCTTTCTTGATAATTGTTTGTGTTATTCTTTTACTTCTTATCTTTGTTCCTTATTATTACAGTGTGCAAAACATCAAACAGCTATCAAAAAAATAAGAACACTGACACAGTATATATGCTGCAAGCCAAGGCCAAAACCCCTCCCCTTGATGGGAAAACCCGTAAATCTCTTCTCTTATAGATTCTTTAATTGACGAAACCATAACCTAGTGACATAGACAAATACCCTCCAAGATCAAGATCAACACGACCTCCAGTTGCAACTTCTTCGACCTCTCCCAGAAAGTCCAAAATTTCTGATTTGCTGAAACTGTTACAGCGGTTGCAACTGTTGCACCTTCACAAGGAGACTTTGATCTCCTTGTAGAGCTTCCTCCTTCCCTTCGCTTGCCTTTCTTTGAGATGTAGGACTATAGAGAATCCCCAAAAGCCCTTCGCTTGCCTTCTTTTCATTCTTTCCACCAAGATCAAACTCAAGAGTGCCTAGCGCAGAAACCCTAGCTGCAATTTGTGCGTAGGAGAGAGAGAGACCCTAATCAAACAACTCGGCTTCCTTTAGCTTCTTCTTCATCCTCTTCTTCGACCTTCTTCTTGTCTTCTTCTTCGTATATGAGTGAGTGAGAGTGAACGCCATAAGGAGGTCGAGTTCCTCTCCTTATTTAGGCCACTTCCAAGGGAGACATGGCTCTTCATGTAGGCCTACTTGGCAGCTCTCTAGGTCAACTTGATCTTGGAGGTATTTTGACACTCTAGAGACAAAACAAATTTCTCTTTACAAATTACAATGTGCCCATAGGGTCTTCAACATATGACAATGACTCTTAAAACCTAGAAGCACTTTACTTAGTGCTTGACCTATAAAATAAAGAACTTGAGCATGAAACCCATGCTTCAATAATAATTTTCTTTTCATTTTATAATTTATAATTTACAAGAATAAATTTCATACTTATGAAGACCGAACCTAGTTACACATTTTCCAACACTCCCTCCTAACTAGGGAGGTATTCATAAGAGGTACATGGTCATTCTCAATCTAAAGAGATCTCATAAGAAGAGTCAGATTTGTAACCCAATTGTTTAGCATCATATCAACCAGCATTGTCACATAGCAAGGCCTTGACTAACAGCGCTAACTCTCCATAAGATTAGAGCACAATGATGGCAAGACCAATGATTTATAGACACCATCATCATTGTCTCTCAAGGTACATACTCCACCCGAGTGTTCACCGAGTATGACCTTCCTTTGGACTATTCTTATCTTGGGTAGCGAATCCTCAAAGAATATCAGTCCACGACTACTCTTATCTTGAATGCCCTACCACATTCTCAAAGAGTATCAAATGCCAAATGGTTACCAAATCCTCCATTCTTTCTTCTAGTGAAGACAAGAATGTTATGTCGATCTCTCCCTCTCAGATAGAGAGGATACATCCACCAAACCAAGCTTGTCTCTTAAATACACAAGCTTCTTGTTTGGAAGTGATTTCGTCAATATGTCAACTACATGTTCATCAGTGGAGATATACCAGCCGGTTTGAACCGGAAACCAGTCAAACCGGCCAGTCAGGATGCTTGCCGGTTCAAACCGGCCAGAAAACCCAGTCATCTCGCCCATTTGCACTGGAAATCCGGTTAACCGGTGCTAACCGGCCGGTTCCGTCCTTAACCGGTCAGTTAGCTCCTCTTCCCCTAAGCGGACCCACGCACGGCCAGCAAGGTGCCTTAGGGCTGATGTGGAGGTAAGGGGAGGGTTGTTTCCCTCCAAAAACACCCTCCCCAATCTTTTATAAGCAAGGGCAGCCTCTCCTTTGTCTCACACCAACTCATTTGTTGTTTGTGAGTTTGATTGAGAGCTTGGAGAGTGTTGAGTGTTTGTCGGAGCAGTGATCTTAGAGGCTTGGAGTTGGAGTTGGAGCTATCTTGGAGACCCTCTCCAATCCTTTATAAGCAGGGGCAGCCTCTCATTTATCTCACACCATCTCATTTGGATATTTTGTGAGTTTGATTGAGAGCTTGGAGAGTATTGAGTTTTTGCTGGAGTAGTGGAACGACATAGAGTTTGAGGCTTGCCGCTTGAGCTAAGTAGTAGCCATCATGCCTCCAAAATGCAAGGATACTGCATGGGCTCATTGTGATATGATTGATGGCAAAATGATTTGCAAATACTGCCAAAAATTTATTGCGGGAGGGGGTATTTACAGGTTCAAGCAACACTTGGCTTGGATAGGAGGCCATGTAAAGCCATGTGGAGCACCAAATGAAGTAATAGGGCATATTAGGGCAGAATACCTTCAGAAGTTTGAGACTCAAGTCACTGAACCAATAGAGAAGTTTGTGACTGGAGCAGTTGCAAAGTTTGGCAGTCGAGAGTCGAGAGACTCAAGTTCAACCAACTGAGTTTGAACTTTGATCATGATTAGAAGTTTCAAGTGATAATGTTGATCATTAATTAGAATTTAGTAATATCATATTATATATATGTAGATTTGTAGTAGACTGTCACTATACTATGTAGGCCAATGGCCTCAATGCTCATATCTTGTAGCATTGTTTTTGGACTTTATGGGTCATTTGGAGCCTCAATGCTCATAGCTTGTAGCATTGTTTTTGGACTTTATGGGTCATTTGGAGCCTCAATGCTCATAGCTTGTAGCACTCGGTGCCATTTTGATATATTCACCTTTACATGGTATATAAATGAGCAAACTTTGCATATTTTGTCTCCATTGGCTTGGAATCATGGTTGCAAATCTTAAAAATAGTTTTTTTAATTAAAAAATAATTATTTCATTTAGACCTGACCAGTACCGGTTAGACCGGTTCCGGTCTGGTTACCGGTTCATTAGGTCCACCGGTTCCGATTTTTAATACTGTGAGCAGACCATTTTGTACTAGCTCTCGAACATAATGATACTTGTTGTTTATGTGCTTTGTCTTTCCATGAAATATTGGATCTTCAGACAAATGTATACAACTAGTGTTGTCACAGAGTATCACTGTAGGGTCCATCGGTCCTTCAAATAGGTCGGATAACAACTTCCTTAACCAGACTACTTCTTTGCTTACTTCACAGGTTGCAACATATTCATCCTCAGCACTACTCAAAGCAACGATGTCTTGCTTTCTGCTCATCCATGAGACCATGGAGGATCCCAAACTAAAGCATCCTCCTGTAGTGCTCCTTCCATCTTGTTCACTGCCTCCCCAGTCGGAATCTGTATATCCAATTAGTTGGACATCATTCCTTCTATCATATTTTAGACAGTAGTTGATGGTTCCTTGCAGATATTTCAGAATATGCGTTGTTGCTATCCAATGATCTTGCTTCGGCTCCACTTGGAATTGACTGAGAACATTTATTGCAAAGCATATGTTTGGTCAAGTATTCACCAAGGACATCAACAAGCCAATAAGTTGTCTATACTTGGAAGGATCCATAGGGCTTGATTCAGAACTCCCAAGTCTCTTCAAGTTGGTGATCATCGGAGTGGTCATAGGTTTGAAATCCACCATGTTAAACCTTTTCAACATCTTGATCATGTACTTTCCTTTGTTGATTTTTGGGGTAGCATCGGATGTGCTCTAGCTCTGAAACTTTGTGGAAGGGCTAGAACACATGAGATCTCCAAGACCCAGAAATCTTTTGGAGAAATTCCACCCGGAACTTAAGTTATTCAAATAATTAAAGTGAATTAATTTAGACATGTGGGTGAGAATGTTCTAAGTGACGAGGATAAAGTCTTTTCTAATCTTAGCCGCTGATTAGAGATTAGATCACGGTCGTTAAATGTTCAACATGAAAAGTATTAAAAGAAGGCTTGGGGTCAGTTGGAGAACACACATAGAGTGGCAACACTTGAGCTAAGTCGAAATTCTCGGGCACGGTTTGCTGAGAATTTTTGAGTGAGCTTGCAGTGCAGTGAGGGGCAGTTCACAGTGGGATTTCAGAGTCCAAGGCTGAGAATACAATAGCAGAGAGGTAGATCCGTACCACAGGGCAGTGCAGGCTCAGGAGAGGTGACGCAGAGGCAGCGTAGGCCCAGGAAGGGTGACACAGAGGCAGCGTAAGCCCAACAGGGGTGACGCAGAGTCAGAAGGGCTCACGTAGAGGGACACAAAGCCGAAAGAGGGTGACGCAGTCACTCAAAGAGATGCGTTGGGGTTTCAATTGATCTAGGTGGATATTGGTGGCCACCCGCCTATTCCACTTGGGGCCCCACCATTGTCTCTTTCAGCTTTTCAGCTTCGGCACAACTTACTATTTTTAGCAGTTTTTCGGGTCCTGAACTTCCGGAGCCGTTTTGAGGCCCTAAACAACATTTTTTGGGAAAACCGTGAGCAACATGGGTCCACGGACCGATGTTGCTCGCATCAAAAGTTGTAGTCCTCGAATAGATCTTTCTAATGAGGTATGGTTCACGTGAAATGAAGATTGTATGGCAAAGTTACGTCCCCAGGAAGTTGAAACACCAATTTACCCAAACGGGGCCCATAGTTTTGGCACTTCATCTCCTAGGTTTAGGGTTTTGGTTGTTTAGGGTTTTCCATTATTTCTAAATAATAAATAGGCCCTCGAGCCTCATTGTAACACAATTCAGAGGCCTGTAGCCGCCACATCTCTTCTCAAAGGTAAGCTACCAGCGCCCTAGCTAGTTTATTTCCATTCTGTCTGTAAGCAAATTTCAGTGCTTTGATATTAATGAAGTGAAGTGTTATTTCCGCTGCATCTTTGTATTTATGGTTACATGTGTATTTTGTTGCATTCCTGCATAAATCCGGATCATCAGTGGTATCAGAGCGGTTTGCTTTTTCTCGATCGTTCTTTGCGTGTCCCCAACGAGGTCGGGGTATAAGGAGTTAGGGCTCGATTTGGTTGAACCTTTGCAAGATCAGCTTCGCAAACCCCGACGGCCACCCATGGGAGACAAAAAGAAAGATGAGGGAGCAAGAGATCCTATCAAAATATTGCTCGAGGAGGCCCTTGAAAAACAAAGGAATGCGATGATGGATAACTTTGCCCATATCCTTCAACGACTGCTCACTGGCAGCGCATATGCATCCAGCAGCCACTCTGGAGGCTTGACTCCCTTTACGGTACAAGTAAACTTTGAAATTCCCATATTTGAGGGTCAAATAGATGCAGATGTCATAGATAGATGATTGAATCTATTAGAAGGATATTTCTCGGTTCATGACTTTTCCGACAGGGAGAAGGTTATTTTTGCACTCCTCAAAGCTACCCCCCATGTCAAGGACTGGTGGGAAACTGTAAAGTTTTGTAGATGTTCTATGCTAGTAGCAATTTCACTTTTATTTCAGCAATCATACAAGTAGTTAAGCAAAATGCAGATAGAACATATAAGAAGATCTTACAGAAGACAAATCAGAAACAGAAAAAATGTGTATGTTCGTTTCGGCGGTCAACAGGATGCTTCAACCAGCAAAGTCTCCTTTGGTCAGCCAGCCCAGCATGTGTCACAACAACCCTTCAATCTGTAGATGAGTCAACCCAAGTCAACTCTGCAAAAGTCAACGTTGTCCTGAAAAGTCAACGCAGGGGCAGCAAGCTAAAAGTCAACGCAGCAGCAAAACGGTCAACCCTTTGACCTCGATTTTTGTGCTAGGTAGTACGGCCTTCATAAATCGAACCTTCCACAAGTTTTCAGCTTGTTTGGACCAAGCGTTGACCAAAGTCAACGCTGGTCAAAGTTTCTGCGAAACCCTAGCAGCAGAAAATCCGTACTTCAGCTCAGCCGTACAATTTGTCCTCTTCTTCCTTCACACGTGTGGCTGAAACTTGTCTTTAGGTAGCTCGTACTATTTGATGAGAAGAGAAGATGATGAGTTGTGTTGATGATGAAATGCTCTTCAACTTTTCCCGTATTTATATCAATCATGAGGGTGTGTGACACATCTGTTGGGCATGCGAGCCTACATTACAAAACTGGCCGACCTTGCACATATAATTTATTAAAAATAATAAATTCAAAATATAAGTTCTGCTCATCGGATTGAGACATATTTTATATGGATTTTACACCTCTCACAAAGAGGAATCCAACAAAAATATTAGCCTCTTAATCTGAGCATCTTAATATGGAGTTTGGACCTAGTTGTCCAAATTTAACACTCCCTCTCAACTAGGGAGAACTCCATCTATGAGTGCAATCAACATCGTGCGTCATCCCGCCGAAACTTGCTTTGCTGGCTTCTTTATTTCAGAACAGAAGTGGGTCAGTCACAAAGACATCATCCCCCGACCGACATAGTCAGTCCAGAGGTCCCAGACCTCACAAATCTTGATCCCAGATCAAGTGGTTGGACCGTGCCATCCTAGATAGAGAGTACGGCAATCTCTGATGCGTCCATCAGTCTTTGCTAATAGTCTCTAACTTTTCCACACCTCATTGGCCAAATGAGAGGTACTTCCTATGAGCCCTGAACTCAATGGGTAGGATGCATACGGGGCACAGAAAATGAGAGGTGAACCAACTCAAAATCACAACGGTGGGGTCCAAGCACACCACCAAGGTTGGCAAGCCTAGCCTTGTGGTTGCCCATAGCTCCAAGAAGCTCTCCCCAAAGCCCCCTAGAGCTCCTAGAGCTCATCGTCCAACAGGACCCACATCATAGGGTCTTTCCACGACACCAAGACTCTCACGGAAGGTTAGGAACTTGACCTTCCCCAGGGGCTTAGTGAGATTATCCGCGACCTGCTCATCAGTTCCTATATGATCGAGCCTTACGGCGCCTCGCTGTACCATATCCCGGATAAAGTGGTACCTGATATCAATATGCTTGGATCGGTCGTGGAACACAGGATTCTCAGTCATACGAATCCCACTCCGATTATCACAGAGTATCACAGTGGTATCTAGCACATGTCCAAACAGCTCACTAAAGAGCTTCCGCAACCAAACTGCTTCACAACAGGCCATACCGCACCAGGCTGCTGATTCGCTCCTCGTTGTGTCATAGCAGGCGGTCTCCTCGTTCGCTCATCCAAGGAGATCGAGGCGATCCGGATCCTCCCAGCATCCGCATGTGCCTAAAAAACACCACACCCGTCACCTCAATCCAAAGACTTGATATTCATAATTTTATATCACACTCCCGGCAGTGTATCTCAGCCCATGGTTTATCGTGCCCCGAAGATATCTCAAAAGATTCTTGGCACCAACCCAGTGAAAATGATGAGGCTCAACCATCTGTTGACTCAAAGTGTTCACCGCAAAACATATGTCCGGACGGGTGTTCACTAAGAACATCAAAGCTCCTATGAGTTGACGATACTCAGTAGGATTGGCCAAGATAGGCCCAGCAGCGCTGCCACTCAACCTTTTAAAGTTGAGTTCCATTGGTGTCGACACGGACTTACAGTCCACCATTCCAAATCTTTCCAGAAGCTTCACAATATATTTTCCTTGAGAAAGGAAAATCTCGCCAGGTCTCTGCCAGACCTCCAGGCCTAGGAAATAGTGCATCAGTCCTAGATCCTTCATCTCGAATTCGGCAGCAAGCTCCCTCTTACATTGATGAATGAGAGGGTCATCTCCAGTCAGGAAGAGGTCATCCACATACAGCACTAGAATGAGAGGCTTCTCTTTCACAACCTTGAAGTATAGGTTCGGATCAGCATTGCTGCGAGTGAAGCCCAGCTTCATCAAGTAACTATCCATCCTCTCGTACCAAGCTCTGGGTGCTTGCTTTAACCCATAGAGGGCTTTCTTCAACCTGCAGACATAAATGTCTCGATCTTGAACTTCAAATCCCAGAGGTTGTTCTACATACACCTCTTCCTTTATTGCACCATGCAGAAAAGCGGTCTTGACATCCATCTGATGAAGACTCCATCCTTGTGTAGCAGCAAGGGCTATGATTGATCGGATGGTGGTATATCGTGCCACAGGTGAAAATATGTCATCATAGTCAATTCCTTCCTTTGAGTGTTTTTTGTAATATTTCATTTAGAAAGTATAAATCCATCACTGTTTTATTTACCATATTCCTACAAATCCATGGCATAACTGTCATTTACTGGTTCATAATTTCCATAAGGCTGTTGATTAATTTTTTCCATGAAAGAAAATGCTACTAGTTTTTTTTGTAGACGATCCTCATCTGAATCATCATATTCATCATATATAGGCTGAATGTTATTCCAATTCTTAGTATATTATAAAATATAAACTTGCTCACTTCATGTATATCAACTTCTTGAAAGAATGGTTGAATACAAATTCCATCTTATGAACATGAACTAACATTTTTTCTGAACAAAAAAATCCATAGTTGTTTGAAAAGGATCATCATTAATGCATTCATAAAAAATAGGCATATCAAGATACGATTCTATGTCACATGTATTTTCATCCTCATTGTATTGAAATACTTCTTCATGTTGTTGATAATATTTCTCAGAAGAATTATTCTGATGAGGATTAACTTGATACATTCTTTGTGCTTTTTGTTCTATCTTAATCTCTTTATCAAGCATCTTTAAACAATTAATTTCGTCCTCTACTTGAAATATGTTGCATGAATCTAAATAAGAAAAATAAAGATGAAGAAATATCTTCATCCCATTCATCATCGGAAAACATACTAGTCCATTCTTTAAATACATGAAAAGAAACAAAGTCTTCCACAATCCCTATTGTATTGATTGATGAGGCAACTGGATCAACAATTGAGCTCATCATTAAAAAATAAATAGAGTCGCCAATGAGAACTTTCAAGATTTGAATTCTTTATACAAGGGAGTCACCATTAGTGATTTGATCTCTGGATCTCATCGACAATGAAGATGCCAGGTGAAATATGCACAACCATTCTCATGTGTCCGACTGTTGTTCACATTCCGTTTTTCACCTTCAGCAGTGAGATATGAAACATTTTTGTTTTATGAGGTAATTGACTTGAAATATTTGCCTCCCCGAAAATGACACAAATATGTTATCACTCATAAATAACCCTTGGTTGTGGAAGGAAAATCATTGAGGTAACCTTCAAACCTCTTTGGGATTGAAAGTTGGCCCTTCAATCTGGAGAGATATTTCTTCTTAACTCTACTACTCAAGGTCATTGACATAATCTTGCTAATAAAAAATTACACGAACAATAATAAACAAAGGAAATATAGCTTATGATTTCTTTGACAGGTTCTCATCAAGATATGGTAGAAGACTATAGAAAATAAACATTAGACACAAATAACTAAAAGTGGTTTCTACAAATGATATTTAGGATGAAAAACACATAAGTATTTCAAATAGCATGAACTTGAGAATTCAACATGAAGTAAAATTCATATAATTTTATTCAAATAACGAAGACTAATGCTCAAAGGTGTGGCTAATGAGAAGGTAAACATAGTAGAAAACATACAAAAAATAATTCACACATGAATCTCTAAAAATACACATATAAAATTTCTTATATAAAAATATGTTAATCCCAAAGTCTACAACAATATACAATTTTTTTGCAAAAAATCCAAACCTCGATCACTTACAAACTACTCAATAAATAGGCAAATTACAAGGCCTATTTTTGAATAAAATGTCTTTTGCAAAATAAAAATAAAATAATACAACTCATAAAAAAATCAAATAATAATAAATATAAACAATATCCAGAGTAGGTTTAAAAAATGTATCAAATGGTTAAGTTTGCTAGACAAGTGTTTACTGAACTTTGGCCTGATATTTCTCCTTGGAATCTGGATACAATCCCTTGCTTTTAGCCCAAAAATCAGAACCTGTTGCTTTAGCTCTTTTCCATCCCAATTGATAAGTATTTTTACCCTTTTAATTGATCCCATCTTTAGCTTACTAAATCAAAAAATCAAGGAAGAGATAAGATATTCCCAAGTTTAATTGATGAGGTGGCTCATCAAAAAATGTCTATGAGTTTTTTGTTTATTTATTTATTTTTGTTTTTTGTTTTTTGTTTTTTTGTTTTTTTAATTTGTTTGTTTTTTTTTCCTGGAAAATTCCTGAAAAATAGGGTCCAGATATGCCTTTGTATCTCCAAAACCTTGATATATGTGTAAAAAATGAAAGAGGTTTTTTTTTTTTAATACATCCATTCTAGACAAAAAAAATATTTTTGTTTTCAATTTTTTTTTTCCCATCTATTACTAAACTGTGCGTGAAGTTACAATATTTTACAAGAAAAAACAATCTTAACAAACATAGTTTTATTAAGTGAAAACAGAGCATGCTTTGACACCTTTTCCCTTTGACTGTTGAATTTGTGTCTTATAGGATCTTTGCTATCACATTTTTTTGAATCAAATCTTGGAATTTCATTGCTCAGGAAATCTTCCTTTACTAGTTGAAAAAAAACCTTTTTACCCCTTTCCAATGAAAACCAATATATAAATTCCTGTGAATGATCTCACTATTTTCAGCTTTGATGATGCTGATTTTGAAGTTATTTTCTAATTTTCAGAATATTTTCCTTATTGCGGCCTCAAAATTGCATACTTTTCATTCGCTTCCAAATAATCTGTTAGTGCTTTCCCAAAATAAAATAGAAACTAGCACATACAATTAAAATGTTAGCGCCCTATCAAAAATATTCATTGCTAGCCTAAGCTAGTTTCGACTTCGTAGTTTTTTTGGCCTTGGGTTCCTCACTCCTCCTTTACCTTGTTTCTGTACCTTCCTTTTCTTAGAACTTGGATCTTAGGTCCCCAATTGAGCTAACCTGAATTTTTTAAATGTGATAACATGCATAAAAAAAACTCTGTCAATTAATAACGTATTCAAATCCTGTTTCACTTTAAAAATCTCCGTTTTATTCACAAACACTAACTATTAATATTATTAGTGTGAAAAACAGTTACACACAACAATCTAAATAATTAGGAGTTAAAGATAGAAAACCCAACTTTTACGGATAGTAATAGGAGAATTTTTAGAAATTATAAAAGCATCTCGTGCATTTACTTCACACATTGATCCCACTTCAATATCATTGATATACATGCCATAAGAAATAAAAATTTACAATATGCAACAATAGACATTGTCTACCGATCCAGTAAGTTCGTCCACACACCAAAAATCACCGATTTTTTTTGTTTTGTTTTGTTTTGTAAAAACCCGACAACAAAAGTGTTTGAATAATTTTTTGTAATAGTGGAAATGGATTCAACATCATCATAAAGCCCATCGAAAAATTTTCCGATACCGCCAAAAATCATTGCAAATCATTTTTATTTTTGCTATTTTTTTTCCTTAATAAAAATACGACAACCCGATCCTTTACACCTGATTGACCCCCAAGATCATGAAAATTGACAACTGTAACCTCAAATTACAAAAAATCACCACCACATTTTATTAGCAACTTGCCCAAATTTCCTTTTTTTTAGGTCAATTTTGAAGATATGTAAATATATCAATAATGTTGTAGTGTAACAAGGCCACAAATTCACCCGGAAAACAATGGAAATTCCTGTAACAATTTTAAAAAAATTGGCATTTTTTTATATAAAATTTATGCTTACAACTGTGAAGGTTCAGAATGTTTGGTGCCTCATTATTCTTGATGGAACCGAATCCATATCCACCATAAAAAATGATTCATACACTCCCAGGATTGGGATTTTTCATATTTTTTCACCAGATCCCATAGAGAATTTCGTCATCTTGGTGGAATTGTGGTCTCCGTAAAGAACACCATCAATAGTAGCTACAAATAGTAAATTTCACAAGGACATTCACAAATATGTATTATGCTGACACATATTCAACTATCTCTACATCAAATCAACTTGAAAACTGGTCCCAATACTTTGTAAAACCAAACCAAATTTTATTTACGAATAAGTCGACATAACTTTCTCGCTTTTATGATGCAGAAAAAATCGTCTTCCACATAGACACATTAAATTTTAAACTCTTTGATTTTTGCAAGCGCGAAAATAATTTAATTACGAAAAGTTATGTTATGCAACCAACTCACAAAATAGAAGAAAAGATAGATCAACGACTTGAAAACTATCCTCTTCTAGGGGGGAAAATCCTTTACATTAAATAGATGAACAATTATTGGATGATTAAAATGACAAAACCTCCTTTCTATATATAGGATTCTAAGGGGTCACAATATAATCAAACCCGACTTAACAATAATAATATAAGGGCACAAAAATAACAATAATGGGCTTCTATGTGGCACAATAATAATAATATGGGGACTACACGGGCACAACAATAACAATAAGAGGGATACACTAAAAATAACAAGGGGATACACTAGTATTATAGGGACCTAACATGCCCCTATCCTTCAAAAAGTTTTTGTCCTCAACACTTTAGTAGTTCTGAATGCTTTTGTATAAAATTCTTTATACTCGCATGTGGAATCTTCAATGGTAAGTTCTTCCACTTGATGAGATACTTCCGAAATTTATCGATTTTGTTGCTCATCGAGTTCTTGTTTTCGTGACTACTTCAGTTCCAATATGATTTTTCCCGCCTCATCAAGTTCTCGCTGAAATATTGTTTGAACTTGAAGTTTTCTGTCACCTATAACCTTCTTTAAGCATGAAACATGGAAAACCTGGCACACTGTAGGAAGATGCATGGAGATCCAATTTGTATGCCATAGTACCAATATTTTGAAACAACTTGTAATGACCACAATAATTTGGTGGTAATTTATTATCCTTCTTAGCTTGCTTGAGGGACATTTGTTTGTATGTAGTTGTAGTCGTAAAATGAGTCACCTACATAAACATATAATTCTTTCAAGTAGATGTTGATCTCATCTCGTAGTTTCATTCAATTATGCACCAAAGTGAGGTTATCCTCTTAAGAGTTGGAGAACTTCTTGCTGATGCTCGATGTGATATTCCACTGCTTGAACCTTCGAATTTTCCCTTAAAGATGATGTGATGGATGGTGGATGATATCCATAAAGTGCCATAAATGGGGTCATTTTTTCTATAGTATGGAAGGAAGTGTTATACCACCATTCATCGAGAGGTAACCACTTGACCCATTGTGTTTGTTTACCAGATATAAAACAACGAAGATATCCTTCCAAACATTTATTTACTATCTCAGTTTGACCATCAGGTTGAGGATGATAAGATGAGCTATGAGCTAATTGAGTACCCAAACAAGAAAATAACTCCGTCCAAAAATTTCCAGTAAAAATGGGATCTCTGTCGCTCACAATAACCCTTGGGTTTCCATGTAGCTTTTGAATTGTGTCCATAAATGTAGTAGCAATGTTAATTGCTTTAAATGGATAAGATAATGAACATAAGTGTGCATACTTGGTAAGTCTATCAACTACCACCATGATGATACTCTTTCCTTCGTACTTGCAAACATGTCATAAATCCATTGAAACCTCCTCCCAACATTGACTTGGAATGGATAAGGGTTGTAACAAACCTGAGGCCTTAATCCTTGGAATTCTGTTTCCAAAACATGGGGAAAACCACCCGGTCCGGACCTTAAAGAAGTTCCTTTTCCATTTGGTATAGTGGTTCCGATTGGGGATAATGGGACCAATTTCCCAATAAGGATGATTTTGAGGGTGTTGTGAATATAGCATGCAAGTGGATAATGATTTTAATCTATATGCATCTATCTAAATTATTAATCTAATATATACCTGGGGTGTTTTTCCTTTATGTGATACAACTATCAGTAATATAGATAATTTAACAAATGAAAGAGATGAAAATTATGTAAAATGATTCTTCTAAAAAATTAGTTTGCATAGAAGAGTTGTGAAAGAAATATCGCATTTATCAGTGTGATTACATATTCAATAAGAAACCATAGCTAAATATTAGAACATAAGTGCTTTTTATATATATATATATATATATATATATATATATATATATATATATATATATATATATATGATGACGTTTCAAATATATAATGAAATAAAAAGATGACTGTCAATCTATAAAGCAAGACTTAATACAAGTGAATAGAAGTACCATATGTACGAAGTTCTACTCATGTAAACTGATAGCAATGAATCTGCTCCTTCTCACTTTCAAACAATTTAAAGAGTACAGTAGTGAAACATCAGTTAAGCAACTTTAATTGTCAAAATATAA